>JAJJWW010000408.1:0-68714 GCA_023531295.1 Papaver armeniacum | reverse complement strand
GTATCATGAGTATCATTGCAAACATCAAAGTTCAATTGTATCACAACTTTGACAACAATACTATGGTGACAACAATACTCTTCTGTGTCATACTTGAAATACACCCGGACCAAAATTTGGTTTAGCCATTCGCGCAAACAGGTACGCGAACTTCCAATCCTAGCGAAATTATCGGACATGAACATTACGCTAATACGCGAACGTGTACGCATACTTAGGTTCGAGTTTCCCAAGCCATGATGCAACTTACAGTGCATACTATAGTTCCCGGACATGGATTACATATATGTGCAAGTACACAACTCCAATAATGGATAAGTGTTTTAAACTCTTTTAAATCATTGAAACTTTCTTAGAGGATGACAATATCCATTTTCACATACTATTAGCATCAAAGCAATTTTCAAGTTATTGAATAACCATAACGAAACATTCCAAGTCTACACCAAATGATTGTATCACACAAACCATATAAGATGTTACTCGGCAATTTTCAAATGATCATATTTTGACTTGCGTCAAGAATATAAGATGAACTTGGTCGGGCAAATCTTGCACACATATTAAGAAAATATGTGAGTAGGTTAAACTTCGACTCAAAATCTCAAAATGTGTATAATAGAAACTATATCATAACCCGACTTATGTTTAAATTATAAGAGATAGAGTAGAAATAGACTTTCTAAGTGATAGATGAGTTTCAGTCTCCACATACCTGTTGTTGATGAAGTTCCACAATCTCCTTAGTAGTTCTTCGTCTTCAAATGATGAACTCCGTGAAGTCTAGGCCTCGACCACAATCATGTCCTAGTCCTAGACATCTATAAGTAGAACTAAAAATAAAGACTTATAGTTTTGATCACTAACATTGACAAACATGCTTGAGATAGCAACGCATGCGAGTTCGACCGGCGTGCTCTAACAATCTCCCCCTTTGTCAATTTTAGTGACAATACTATCAATACATATGGATTACAAAATAAATAAAAATTTGTATCTTCTCATCCAAATGCTTGATCTCACTGCATCTTCAACACGACTAAATCTTAGTCACTTCCAAGTAATCCATGATTATAAACGTGTTTCAACTCAGCATCATAGTTGTTGAAGATCCGTAGAGATAACGATGGAAAACAAATGCCCTCAATCATTGTTATACATTACAATATCGTAGTATCATTGCACAACATCAAAGTTCAATTGTATCACAACTTTGACAACAATACTATGGTGACAACAATACTCTTATAGTGTCATACCTTGAAATACCGGACCAAAATGGGTTTCGCCATTACGCTTGGTAGTGCCGCGAACTTCCAATCCCAGGAGAAATTATCGGACATGAACCTTACGCTAATACGCGAGCATTAATACGCATACTTAGGTTCCAGGATTTCTCAAGCCAACGGGTACGCTTACGGGTATGCATACTATGTTTCCGGACATGGATTACATATGTGCAAAGTACACAACATGACATATCCAATAATGGATAAGTGTTTTAAACTCTTATTTAAATCATTGAAACTTTCTTAGAGGATGACAATAGCCATTTTCACATACTATTAACATCAAAGCAATTTTCAAGTTATTGAAATAACACATGAAACATTCGAGTCTACACCAAATGATTATCACACAAACCGTATAAGATGCTCTTTCGGCAATTTTCAAATGATCATATTTTGACTTGCGTCGAATTTAGATGAACTTGGTGAAGCGAAAGCTTTCAATACATATTAGGAAATATGTAAGCGAAAGTTCAAACCATTCGAAATCTCAAATGTGTATAATATAAACTATATCAGTAACCGACTTATGTGTCAATATAGGAGATAGAGTAGATATAGACTTTCCAAGTAGATGAGTTTGATCTCCACATACCTTTTGTTTATGAAGTTCCACAAGCTCTCCTTAATAGTTCTTCATCTTCAAATGATGAAGACTTCGGTGAAGTCTAAGGCTCAACTACACAATCTATGTCCTAGTCGATACATCTATAAGTAGACTAGAAATAAAGACTTATAGTTTTGATCACTAATATTGACAAACATGCTTGAGATAGCATCACGAGAGTTAAAAGCGAAGTGCTCTAATAATCTCCCCTTTGTCAATTTTAGTGGCAAAACTATCAATACATATGTATTACAAAATAAATAAAACTTTGTATCTTCTCATGCAAATGCTTGATCTCCTTGGCATCTTCAACACGACTCGAAATCTTCGTCACTTAAATTACTCATGATTCTAAACGTGTTCAACTCGGTACGTCATAGTTGTTGAAGATCCGTAACGATAACAATGAAAACAAATGCTCTCGATCATTGTTATACATACAGTATCATAGTATCATTACACAACATCAAAGTTCAATTGTATCACAACTTTGACAACAATACTATAAGTGACAACAATACTCTTACAGGTGTCATACTTGAAATACCAGGACAAAAATTGGGTTTCGCCATTACACTAAGCGTGCGGCTAACTTCCAATTCCAGCGAAATTATGGGACATGAACCTTACGCTAATACGCGAATGGGTACGCATACTTGAGTTCTAAGTTTCTCAAGCCAACGAGTACGCTTACGTGTACGCATACTATGGTTCCCGGACATGGATTACATATGTGCAAGAGTACACAACATGACATATCCAATAATGGATAAGTGTTTTAAACTCTTATTTAAATCATTGAAACTTTCTTAGAGGATGACAATAGCCATTTTCACATACTATTAACATCAAAGTAATTTCAAGTTATTGAAATAACCATAACGAAACATTCCAAGTCTACACCAAATGATTGTATCACACAAACCATATAAGATGTTACTAAAATTTTCAAATGATCATATTTTGACTTGCGTCAAAAGAATATAAGATGAACTTGGTCGAGCGAAAGCTTTCCAACACATATTCGAGAAATATGTAAGCGAGTTAAACTCAGCTCCATGAAATCTCAAATGTGTATAATATAAACTATATAACACGACTTATGTGTCAATATAGGAGATAGAGTAGATATAGACTTTCCAAGTGATAGATGAGTTTCAGTCTCCACATACCTTTTGTTTATGAAGTTCCATAAGCTCTCCTTAGTAGTTCTTCGTCTTCAAATGATGAACTCAGTGAAGTCTAAGGCTCAACTACACAATCTATGTCCTAGTCCCGAGACATCGTATAAGTAGACTAGAAAATAAAGACTTATAGTTTTGATCACTAATATTGACAAACATGCTTGAGATAGCAACGCATGCGAGTTCGACAAGCGATCTCTAACAATCTCCCCCTTTGTCAATTTTAGTGACAAAACTATCAATATATATGGATTACAAAATAAATAAAACTTTGTATCTTCTCATCCAAATGCTTGATCTCCTTGGCATCTTTAACAATACTCGAAATCTTCGTCACTTCCAAGTACTCCATGATTCTAAACGTGTTCAACTCGGCCTCATAGTTGTTGAATATCGTAGCGATAACAATGAGAAAACAAATACTCTCGATCCATTGTTATCGTACGGTGTCATAGTATCGTTGCACAACATCAAAGTTCAATTGTATCACAACTTTGAAAACAATACTATGGTGATATGTATCCCCCCCCCCTAAGTCAATACTTCATCTCGATATGATAACCACTCCCCACCACATAATGATACGTAAACCATATTTATTCGTGTATGAAACTAGACATTAATTCTCCCCATTTTTTTCAATATAAATTGGTAAAGGTACGAAAACTAGGGATCCTCATGAAATTTTTCATAGAGATACTTCATGACCAAAGAGAATAACATACTAACTAATTTAGATGCAATCATATAAGCGAGAAGCTAAATGTATTCATCAAGTAGTTTATAAAGATACAAGATAACCCCTAAAATATTCCAAAGCTGCAATCCCCACAAATATTTGGAAATTAAGTACAAGTTCAAAAAGAACTCTGCCCCATAAAATGTCATTCCTGAAAGAAAAACAAGAGCGACCTTACTTTTACGAGAAAAGAAGGATTTCTTTGGACATAATCAAATCACATGAAATTATGAATTTGCATCCAAAAATCACAATTGAATTAGCCACGGAAAATGATCAATTCAATTGGCCATGCTCAACATAAGAGAACTTACGGAGCAACACGAGTATATGCACAAATATGTGGATCGGGAAACACCAATGCTGGAATAAACAAAGATTCATTCTATTTTTCATCATTTTTTGCACAATGACATATAATAGACTTAATATTTGTATAGTTCATCCTTTCTTCCATCAATATTTGCATAATGACATAAAAACGCTTTTGTATTCAAAAGTTCATTCTATCTTTTATCAATACTTTCATATCGACATAATAGAGATAAGTTTTGAACAAGTATGGGACAATCAAGGTTCACGGACGTAAAACAACATATCCCATAACAATTTGCAATACATGAAACCATAAAGATTAATACTGCAAAAATCATCTTCCAAATAACTTTGAATTTAAATAAATAAATCTAAAAATATTGAAGATGAAAATCCTTGGACATATTTATGTGTACTCACAATAATGGCTATTCCAAACCTAGTTATCATTTAAAAACACAAGAATAAAATTCTTATAAGAAGTTTCCTAGACATCGTAGAGCTTTCTCAGGGCATCACATAGAATTCCTTCTCATTATTGAAAAAACCATTGATAATAGGATCATTCAATTCCTCCAAATCTTCGGAAATATCAGTTAACTCACTAAGTTCTCTTTTTAGTTCACGCAGAGTGTTCTTTGTTAGAGACAACATTTGTTCATAGTGAGAAATATCTTACAAAGATGAAATGATTCGAATTTTAAATCATTTATTTTCGATGAAATCCTTCACCATAGCCGTAAAGTTATTATCATAATGACAAACAGATAATAGGCAGTTGGAGGAAGAACCTGGATTATCAATTGTATCCTTCACCTTTCTTTTCCTTGAGAAAGAATCCCCTCACCTGAGATACACATTGATAGCTTCAACAACATCTCTTTTAGTGGTACCTCTTGTTATAGGCGCCATGAGATTGTATCTTTTTAGAGATAAAAAGGCAAAAGGACAATATTGTTCACAAATGAACATAAATTGACTCTAGGATAGCAAAACCCTAAAAAACTTGAAAAAAGTCTCACCGGTTCATGACCCATTGTCTATCTCAATATCAAAATATTTACTTACTCAAAATAGAATAAAAGGAATCAACAAACAATTCAAGACTTGAAAAACCTTGAGTAATCCTTATTTTCAAGTAAAAAACAAGGATACAATTCATTACTATAAATTGGATAGTAATGGAGTGAAAAAAATGTTCACTTCTTGTGTCACAAGGTGACATCTCCAGGTTGTTAGATGAATAAACTTACCTCACTCTGATTCTTTTAGACTTCTTCTTATGCCCGGAGCGTCGTGGGTATTCTCGAGTCAGATTCATCCTTTGCATGTCATTTTGAAGTTTGGAAATTCTTTTATTGTTTCTCTTGAATTTTCAGCACTTGATCTGGACATGACTTTCACTTCCACAAAGAACAAAACAAAGAAAGAGATTTTGCTTTGTAGAGATGACTCTGTTTTATCCTGAAAGCAAGATCAATTGATCCCGAGCTAGCTGGGACAAATGAGTTAGTTGTGCTCACGGTCTTACTTTTTAACCCTAAACCTTTTGTGTTTCCAAAAGCCTTTTGACCAAACAGCATTTATTCTTTGAAATTTTGTATGAGCTTCTAGACAACCTTTGCGGTCACTTGAGAGAGTGTCTTTTTTTTTTTGTTTAGAAATAGGGTTACGGTGAATCCATCATTAAGACAATCAATGTCAAGAGTTTTCAACTTCGAAGTGATGATTCAAGTTTCTTCAACTTATATTTCAGTTGAATATTTTCCTGGTGAAATTTTCACAATTGTCCAGGAAATCTAGGGATCTCGGTGTTGGGGAACTTGTGAGAAGGCTGAAATTACGTATAATTCGGCGGTATGTGAACCGTTGGGATCTTGAGATACTTTCTCTTGAACTGAATTATCATAAGAAATAGAGAATACAATCTCTCGAATCTTTTCTTTTCTTCACAATATCCTTGATCTTTTGTGTAATCATTGATCTATTATGATCGACGATTAGAACAACATTCATCGGCTCATGACAAGTTAGAAGCTTCACTTTGCAATGGTCACATCATTGAACGCAGAGGTTCTGACGTATTGATCATGATCAAGTATTTTAATCTTTTCAACAAGAGTATTTACTGGAAAAGTATCAAGTTTTATATCCCTCAACGATGGCATGCTTCTTAGAGTTGTATCTAGATGGCGGCGATCGAGATTTTCATCACAATGTACTTTTGGGAATAGTCTTAACCAATGCAAAAGATGCATTAATAATTTCGGACACTTTGTGATTAAACTCATCAAATGAATCTTCATCCTGCCATACGAAGGTTTTCTCGATCGGAATTCGAGTTTTGAAGCCTGGATTCCTTTTCACTCATATTCCTTCAATACGGTTTATGATATCCCAAGCATCTTTAGACCGAGTGCATACACACCGGCATTATCGAATTACCGAATTGTATGGTTGACGGTATACAAGAAGAACAAAATGTATGTGATATTCGGTTTACTTGTACTATCATTTTCCCATGTTATAGTCCATTTTATCTTTCCCCCACAAAGAGACCCACGAGGAAATCCATATGTGAGATTTTATTCCAAATGCAGATGTCAATGCGATACGGTGGTAAAGTCCTTGGGTGATGATACCAACTCTTTGAGATTTAATCTTTAATGTAATCTTTGGGCTTAAAACCAATTTTTATTTTTTTAAAAGAAAGATTTCCACTACAAATGTTTGCTAAAAATGTGTTCGAAGACCAAGGGCTCCAACCTCTACATCCTGCTTTATTTTGTCGTATTTAATGTTACATGTGGTGTTACAGTACATTGTTTGTAGGCCTGCACACGCTTCGGTTCGATGTGGTTATTGGTAAAACCGTTGACCTAACCGTGTATAGTGCAGTTATCATATTTAAAACCATGGCTTGAAGCTGTTTAGTATTCAGTTCAGTTTTTAACCGCACCGACTCTATTAGGTTATTTTGCGGTTCAGTTCGGTTTTAACCATAAATAAAATACCAGAAAATTCTGATAGATTTTGTACCTGTACCTGCACCTGTACATCCATTCCATACTTAACAAATAACAACTAACAAGTAGATTCTTAATCCATTCCATACAAGAGTCTAAAGATCAAACAAACTTGAAGTTCAAAATCAAGGAGTCTAAAGATCAAACACACACAATAGTCTTAAAAGTTTAACATAAGAAAAGAAGTAGCACGAAGAGTTGAAGACAAGTAAAAGACTGTGAGTCCATCCAATTCTCAAGCCAATTATCCCCTTAATCCTCATCCTTTCCCAAAATGTTTGCAAGAGAATTACTCAAAAGTCGAGATATTCACGTATTATGCACAGCATCTACATATATCACTCACTAAAACAATGTCAATAAAATTTAAGTGCAAAGGAATCAACTCTAAGAGTTTCCATGGAGGACATGTGCCTAAATGTGTTTGGATTCCCAGGACATGTGCCTAAATGTGTCTTCATGTTGGAGGTGCCATTTCCTCGACTATCAGCTTGCAACTTCTTCTTGCGGTGTTTACAGCTGTGCTTGTTTATCATTGAGCCTTACAAATCATTCCATATTTTCGATCTCACTTTTCCCTTCTTCTTTGGTTCACTTTCGGGTGCGGGGTTACGCGTAGCATCTTTGTGTTTCTTGTGTAGCATTAACTTGAGGTGTTACGAAATTTGTCACTTGATAACTCAACATTGCGGGGATTGAAAGGTTGGAGATGTACCTGCCATCTTGCAGCTCGATAACGAAACTGAACTTGATCCAAGCATGACCATTTACCCCTGCGAAATGTAAACAAGTTAGTTGAGTTGGAAACTTGTAAATGTCTAGCAAGTTCTTGATACAAGCACACATATCTACGTAACAAAACAAAACCCTTCTAAATACACTACAAATATAACATTACATAGTTATGAATGAACTAATCATATCATGTGAATTAGAAAGCCATCTATGAAACAAACAAACTCAAATAAAGTAACAAACAAACTCAAATAAAGTTTTCTAATATCATTTGAAGATTTTACTTCTGCTATTGAATGTAAGTTATTACTTATGTTATGTATCTACTTTTTGTACAGTTTGAGCGAATCAGAAACTAATGAAATATTACTCTTTTTCAGATAATTCTAATGGCCTTGACTGACTTTTTATTTACATAGCTTCATACTTTTACTATGGAACACTGCCCTGGTTGGGTTGCAGGATAGACAAGCATACGTAGCAGTCTTTGAAAGAATGCAGTTCTTAAGTTTATGTGGTTTACAAATAGTAAATATACCTAAATTTAATCAGTTTTAACCAAAGTTATGATGACACACAACACTATCTGTCAGATTGGAACAAGTTTTGTAATGATTTTACAAGTTACCATGCGATAGGAATACATGCACCTAATTGACAGAGAAATCAATGAAGTAAACGAAGATAAAAACTTGTTTAAATGCTCAAGATTGCGAGTTTTTACATCAATTTGACTAAAATAGTGGATGACTACATGATCTCAACATCTTTGCAAGCCTTTGAATTATTCGGAAATAGCTCATCACAATCTTCTAATCCAACCTGTACTGCTATATGTTCCAATTATCCAAGAACTTCCAAGTGTACACGAGAGAACATCAAATTCAAACTAGTTACATTACATACTCAAACTTATCAAGAACTTAAAATACTGAGTAAAAGGTCACAATTGAAAGCCAATTAACCTAAAACACTGAATATAAACTAATCAACATATGGTCTTATCAATCACATTATCATCAAACTAAAACAAACTAAAACTCAAATAAGCAAGACCATACTATGAAACAAACTATATGAAATAAGCTCAGATCATAAACCCTATAAATCACTATAAAAAAAAATAATAAAAATCACTGAACAAAAAGAAGAAACACTAGTTAGTAGTTACCTGTTTGAAATAATCCACAACTTTATTTAATGAAGAACTCCAGCTGCTCCTGCTCCTGCTCCTCAAAAAAAGTGCGAGAACATAAAAAAAAAAAAAAATTATAACCCTAACATAAATCGATTGATAAAAGAAATCAAACCTTCTTGATAGTGAATCAAAAGAAACCCTAAAAATAAAAATAAAAACCTAGAAATTGATTAAAAAAAATCAATCGAGAAGGAGAAACAGGAGAGGAGAAAAAACTTACCGATGTGTATCTCTTAATAGCGGTGGTGGTGCTCTTGAGTGTTGAATCTCTTGATAGAGGTGGTGAACTGGTGATGAAGGCGACTGGAGTGGAGAGAGAGACAAGTCTCGGAGAGGAAGAGAAGAGAAATGAAAATGAAGAAGCTGCTAGAATTTTAGGGTTTCAAAATATATATTGTAGGGTTTAATCTTGACGGCTAGGATTGATCAGTATAAAATAAATCAACGGCCTACAATATTCGGTTTTTCGGTTCGGTTAGGGTGCAGTTATGGGTAAAACCGTTGACCGCACCGAAGATCTAACGGTTATCAAAAGTAGAAATTGACGTTTAGTCCCATTGTGATGGGCTTTGGACGCTCCTAGTCCAGCCTCCTCGAGCACAGTACTCGTTAGTCCAAAAAAGGTGCGGCTTCTGATTTGATCCAAATTTTAACGAGTTAGTCCAAACTCGTACCGGTTCAAAAAAAAATCAGTACCAGAATTACCCTCCTATAGAGATTCAGATATAAAGAGAGTTTCTTTCATTTTTAGATCTCAAATTTAGAATTAGGAGAGATTGATGAGATAGACCTAAAAATATTTCGTAAATATTCAAAATCTAAGAAGAAATTCGAGATCGGAAGAATATTCATGTAATGATTCAGCTAGGAAAGCAAAAATATCGGTGAAAATTCTTGGAGATAATGTTACAGAGATTTCATTTGTTAAATATTCTTACGAATTGAAAATCAAATTAAAATCGCCGGAGTAAAAGTAGACGAAATCAAATCGTCGGAGACGTCAACATTCTCAGAAGTATCGAGATATTATTCTAATGTCCAAGTGATATTAAATCTGAGTATTGTTTTGAATTTTATTCGTATAGTGATGAAGAATCAGATTATTTCTCGTATTTTCGTCAATACACAAAGCATTTCTCCAAATTAAGCTTTGTTGTATCTCATTATTAAGTCTCCTCAGAAATCCAATAAGAGGATCCTAGATGAATAGAAAGTAAGTTTTATTTTCAATTTCTTAATTACTTCATGTAGTTATGTCGATCTATACCAAATTACACTATTAATCATGCTAACTTCATATCTAATTATCGAGATAAAATTTTCTAGTATGGATTTGTTTACTGTTGATTTTTCAGTTTTTGAAATTCTAAGATGAAAATCATAAAGATAGTTACAAGGAGCTCAGCGTAGAGAGGGGAATCATGCAATTGATATGATTCAAGAAGGAATGATATGAATCCCTTCCCATGTTTCAATTTTGAGTATCCATTGGGTATTTTTCATACATTTTGTTTCAGTATAGGATAGTTAGGACGTCAGGAATTCGAGTATAACATCAGGGAAAATGTTAACTTAGTAGCAGCTGTCTTATCTGGGTGATAAAACTAGACAACTGTAGTATTCCATCACATGAGTTTTTTTATTAAAAGAATTACCATTATTTGCTATTATACTTCCATTTAGAACCTCTTTACGTTACATGCACAACACATAAACTCCATCATTTTAGATTTGCTTAGGAGAATGTATCACGTTGCTTACTTGATATTAGGATAAATGTTTGTGCTTTAGTATAGAGAAACAGTTCCAAGGCTGCATATATAACTTGTAATGCATTTTTGAATTATCATTTTTGAGAAACTAAATTTAAGTAGATTTGTCACTTCAACTCTAATAGATGTTGGATTCATAAGATTTTTCAATGGGTAAAGGTGCAACCGTTGGATGGTTTCACTTTTTATGCCAAAGGTAAATATATTCTTCCAATATTATATGGGTTAGTGAGAAATCTTAATAGTGTAATGTGCAGCAATCGGCAACATAAGTTACTTGTACATGAGTGGTGCATCAACTTTAGGTGTACATAGTTGTACACATGTTTATTCATTTTTGAAGTCTAAGAAATTATGCAAAGCACTAATGTGTACATTATTGTCCACATATTGATTATTTAGGTGTACATAGTTATATACTTACGAACTATATTTTATGTATACAAACCAAAAATTAGGAAAGCACTAATGTGTAAAGGTGTTGGATTTTATATGCAAAGTAGCTTTGAAATTCAATCTCCAAAACTAAAATTTGACTATTGTGTTGTTCGCGAGGGTTCAAGCGGATTGAAGGTGTTGTTCGAGGAAATTCCCAACGATGAGTTTCGGTTTCATAATCTCGGTTAGTGTTCTTCACCTATATTTCTTCTTGGTTTCAATGGTTCAAGTTGTAACGGAAATGTATTCATAGTATAGGGATTTCACATGTAATATATATTAATAAAACATGTGACGTTAGAAGGCATGTACCTTATAACCTCATACCAATGCACTCAATAAAGTATGTTAATTTTTGGCACTAAAATGAAGTAGCAATACGGGTAAGTGAGATGATTACATATACTTTATTGATCACAATGCCTTATTAAAATGCTATGGAAACTACATGTGTGTACGTATTTGTACACCTATAATATAAGTGTACGTTTTCGTACACATGTGACGAAATTATATGTGTACATAGTAGCACACTTTATGAATCTTAATCAAATTATAGTGAACAATCATTTTTCGTTTTTGGATGTCGAATCGGTGATGCTATGATTCACTGAATGTTGGTTATGACAGAAATAACATGTGTACACATTAGTACACCTATAATATAAGTGTATATTGTTGTACACATGACTTTGATTTTGCTTCCGGTTACTGACTAACACTTGTAAAATAAATGAATTTTTTGTCTTATATATGTCACTGATTGAAAATGAGGTTCTATTGAATTACTAATTATCATAATTAAAATTTCCACCTATCACCATGAGCGTGTAGATTAAGTGGTCCATAACTAATTGTTTAAGTGGACATGGGATTTTATGGGGTTCACTGCCCAATCTAGCAATAATGCTTAACCCTAAAGTAAGAATTAACCTATGTATTTTTCTTGTACACCGGTTATATGGGTGCACATAAGAGTGCACCTTTTTTGTGCTTGCTATACGAGGTGTATATGCCTGTACACCAGTTATATGTTGTGGTCTCCTTATCGAATTTGGTTTACTCTATCGGTTTCTTGTGTTCGGTTTGCGCATACATCTAGTTAAGAGTGTATTAATTTTCTTTAACGAGCTATACTAGTTCATACGGTTTGTGTGAAAAAGCAAGGGCACTTTTTAGTTTCCCTCATGCTACAAGAAGAATGAATATACTAAACAACTTGTTTGCAGCAAGTGATGTTATCTCTTACATTGTGCTTTGACTAATATCTTCCTACATTGTACTTTGACTAATGAAACTTACATGGCCAAAAACTACTTTCACAGATTAGTTTACGGTTGGATTTATTAATTGGCAGATATGCTCAATGTTTACTAGCTTAGATATCTCGGTTCTACCGATTTACTGAAAGAGTCATAATTGAAACGGTGTTCAATTTTCCTTTAAACAGTCACTTCTATTTCTGATGCAATGTATCCATTTTCCAAGGAGGACCAGAGAGTCGGTATTCAGAGTACCGTACTTATTTTCTAGATCTGCATGCTCCGCACGTATATATCATAGTAACTATTTAATTCTTGGTGCTACAATAAGGAACTAAAAAAGATGCAAATAAATGGAGATGACCGTTGCTTACCTATCTCGATAAACTAGTACAGAGTGTTAAGCTGGTTGTGGGATCCAACTACGTCGGTAGAAAAGTTCATATATGTGAAAGATAGGGATGGGGATTAGGTGAATATAAAACCACAAGCTTGTATTTTCAAGGTGGAACCTACTGCATTGGAGTATATCACATTCAAATTAGTGCCGGTTTATGGCATTTTGTATAGTTTCATGATTTCATGTCTAAACCACAACATTCTTAGTGTAAGAGTTTTCCCCTTTTAACAATATACAATATAAATTTCTTTTATGGTACAAACTTTCGCCTTCATGAGTTACTTTCATATTCTAATTGCAATTGTGCGGGGTTGGTTCATGGAATGCGATTTGGCATGATCCTGATGCTTACGATGTTTGTGGACCTACTTTCTACTCCTGGTGTGACTGAAATTTTAATTCTAGTTAGTGCTTAGATGGACGATTCAAGTTGTCTACGATGGCCTAGCTGGTGCACTTGTCTGTCTTTGGATTTTTACGGATTTTTTGTAGATGTGTATATGTTGTACACCAATTTAAATTACAAATTTTAGAAAATAAGAATTATATAATCATATGGGTACTCATTTTGTAAATTTATCGGAAAGAGCTTTAGAATATATAAAGTTTGTGAATTTTGGACAAACGGTTCGAAAGATAAATTGATTTTAATTTTTTTATCTTATTTAAAGCTACGACATTCGTATTTCCTTTGGACTAAATTGTAAAAGCTTAGGAAGGTTATTTATGTATTTTCCTTAAAAATAGACTAATTTGTACCTAATTGAATGGGTTAGGACTAACTAGTATATTTGGATGGGATTTTAGACTAAACCGTATGTTTTCCTTATCAAAATTAAAACGGTGACCAACTGTTGGATCATCGGTTCAGTGCGGTTACGTGCAGGCCTAATTTTGTTCGTGATTTTTCCTTCCTTCGGTGCAAGCAAGGTAAGGTAAACCCACCCACGTACCTCCCTCTTCTCACTTTTTTTTTGGGGATGAAGATAAAAAGCATTGTGGATGTTGAAGCTTGTTTCTCTAGGAGGGAGGGACCGAGAGACAGAAAGAACTCTAAAACCAATACTCTGTACCATCTTCTTCTTCTTTTGAGACTAAAATATTATTAAACATTAAAACCAAATCTCTCTCTCTAGTCTCTTCAGCATTGGTAAATCTTCGCAACTAATCGAATGCTCCTCCTCCTCCTCATCTAATTCTAATTCTCTCTCAATAGGAAAAAAAAAATCATGGAAGAAACTGAAAAAAAATTCTAAAACTAACAAGAACAACTTCACTATTCTAAGACTAGATGTTGCAGAGGTGGGTCTACTAACCTTACCCACCTCTTATTCATGGAAGCAGTCCATTCATGGGGGTTTCTCCTCCTCCTCCTCCTCCTCCTCCTCAAACTACATCTTCCTCTGATACCCAATCATCTCCATTGTTAACTGTTTCACAAGGTATGTAACTGTTTTCACTGTATCCATATATATGTATACTTGATCTCATGAGCTTGATGAAAATTAGAACAGAACCCATTTTGTCTCTTTCTATTAGCAACACAAATTAAGACCCATATGAATTAGAAAATGTAATTTTTTTTTTTTTTTTTTTTTTGATTTCTTATGATAAAGTTGGAGAAAAATATTTTGTTGTTCTTGATTTTTCCTTACTTGCTTAGATTCCAATTTGAAGTCTTCTTAATCTTTCTTTAGTAATTTCTTCCTTTATTTAGTATTTTCTAAATTTGCATTTGATTCGAGCAGCTTCAGAAGCCTTCCAAAAGAAATTAACAAGCCATTCCAAATAACTCTTGTCTGGTGCTCTTCCGGCATTTGGTGGCAGAAAAACTTTATATACTTGTGTTGAATTCCGAGAGGATAAGCTCGAGTTCTTTGTCAATCTCCCAATATACCCACCACATCCAAATCATTGCTATATTCGGAAGTGAACAATACATTGGTGAAGGAGAAGCTACAAAAATCAATATTATGTCGGGTGAATATCAAACTTGTTTCGAAATTGGATGGAAATGAACTGGTTAGCTACTTGATTGAGCAAAGACGGGGAAAGCTCAGTTCCACTTCCTCAGGATTATCCCCATGCAAGCAAATGGATGCAAGGGATTTACTGCAACAAATGCTGCGAAAGGATGCAAGGGATTTACTGCAACAAATGCTGCGATGAGAGCTGTAACAGCACAACCAGTTGCTGTGATCCGTTGCATCATGGGTACTCCGTTATAAACGCCGACCAAAGACGCTGCCCATCCGGTTATAACGTCAACTGCTCCAGACACTGCAACAACTGCACCACTTGATTTAGCCAAGGATTTTGCTGCTTCAATTGCATCCATTGACCCATGTGAGCTGTCCGCCCCTTACTACTGTGGGTATCTCTGGAAGCATTAGTAAAAGCAAGAATTTCAGAAGCATTGCCACGAATAACGGCAGGTTTAAGATTAACAAGCTCAAGACAAGTCTTAAGTCTGAAATCAGAAGCAGAAACAGCAACTGGGTCAAAAACCCATGGTTTCCCCAATTCATTAACTAACTTGGCTGCTGATTTCATTGAAGGAAGCCAGTCTGGTGATAAAGTACCAACATTGAGACAAAGAGCATCATCATGAGGCGTGAAGTCTGGGATTTCTTGTAAACAATGAAGCATTGCTGGTGATGCTCCTGACGCTAGTACGGTATTAGCCACTAAATCCATGGATACATAATTTGTTATACATTGAATAAGTGGTGGTTTTTCTCTAACTCTTTCAAGGTTCTTCCATGACTTAATGCCCCAATCTTCTTCTTCTAGTGATTGATCTTCATTTTCCATAGTTGGATTCACTATATCTCTGAATTGGTTTCAGAGGAGCAATCAATTGCAGTGGGAACATAAATTTCCAATTCGTGCAACCTAGAAACATCAGAAATTCCAGAAGTTGTTGGATATCTAGCTGCTGGTATAGTCTGAGAACTAGCAGGATTTGTTGCTGGTGCATCTGTATGTCCACTTCCCTGAGATGGCCCAAAAATAGCAAGTCCATCTAACTAGATGATAATTGAAACTTTTTTTTTTTTTTTTTTTTTTTTATAAGCAAATATGAAGCAAAACTAAAACTTACAGGACTTCCGATTGTCCCCCCTTAAAATCGCCACACAGGGCAGGAAAGAGCCAAACCGGTGGCATAGACCAAACCATTTGGGTTACATTGTTTTTACCCCATTGGGCTAATTCGTGAGCAGCCCCATTTAATTCGATCCACATGATTAAACGATATCGATTGAAAATTACAGATTAGGGATTTGATATCTGAAACATCTATGCGTTCTTAAATCTCCCAAAAGAGCTTCTTATTTATCTTCTCTATCACTTCTGAGGCATCAACCGATTATAATTCGATCCTTCTTCATCTCCTTCGCTACTCTTAAAGCGTCTCTTATCCATACACTTCTGCTTCTTCAGCTGAAAAGCAAATCAGGTTCTTCGACTCTGCATAAGATAAATTGATGAGAAGAATCTCTTATCAAGAAACCCATTCCCCCAATTTCTGAATTAAGATTCCAAGCACCATCCGTGTTAATCTTCAACCAATTTCTAGGTGGGCACGTCCAAAAAGAGGGTATTGATTGAATTTGTGGTATTGCTGAGATTTGACTGATGATGGAGCTTTTATAGGTGTTCAGCATCATGGCCTTCGCTCTTGATATTATAGCCATCGGTTCTTCCTGTTTATCATTGTGTACTATGTCATTTCTGTTTGTCCAAATAGACCATATGACACAAGCAATCAAAGGAAATTGCTCCGCTCTTGAGGATTGGTCTTGGTAAGGATGCAGCTGCAGCCATAATTTTGTCCACTGTGTAAAGGTAAGATCTTGAAATTGAGTGCTTTGGATGTGAATAAGTTGCCACACCTTTGTTAATTTTTTACAGGTAACTAGAGCATGCATTATTGTTTCTGTCTTCAATTTACATTTTGGACAAATGTATTCAGATGTATGAATTCTTTTGTGTAGAATTTCATTCACCTGGTAATGCCCCTTTAGAGCCTTCCATACAAAAAAGTTGGATTCTTGCGGGACTTTAAGTTTCCAAACTCGCACTCCATAGAGCGGAATCGAGTCATCCCCCTTACACTTAAGGTTGAATATGCAAGACTTTGTTGTAAAAACCCCATCTTTAGTTGGAGTCCAAATTCTTGTCAATAGAAGATTCGAGCTAAGAGGATTTTTTCAATCATCTCTTTTGAAGATTGATCAAAAACGACATTAATTTTGTTGTATCCATGTTCTTGTGTCGTGATTAATAAGATCCTTACTTTTAAGTTCTTATCGGGAATTGAGTTGTCTTTTGGAATTGCAACTCCTTTCCCAGGTATCCATCTGTCACACCATGGGTCTATAAAATTTCCTTCCCTACTACCCATGAGATAAATGGTTTTATTTTGTTCATTGTGGTATGAAGACATTTCCATACCCATGAAGCCTTATCGAAAGGACATTGAGAGTTCAAGATATCACAATTTGCATAATATTTTGCTTTTAGAACTTGTGCAGAGAAGAGATCAGGGGTTTTCTATTAATCTCCAAACACTTTTAGCCATCATGGCTAAATTATTTATCTCAACGATTCTAAACCCCAATCCACCTTCTTTCTTGGTTTTGAGATATTTTCCCAAAGCAATGAGATGTAATTTTCTCTTCTTTGTGTTCGAGATTCTCCCCCCACCAGTATCTATTGAGATGAGAATCAATTTTATTGCACATGCTTTTGGGAATCAAGAATGTAGCCATTTGGTAAAGTGACATTGCTTGCCCTACATGCTTTACCCAGGTGTAGACTTGCCAGCTGAGCCAAAAATTGTGTTAACCAGTTATTCACCCTTTTCTCCACTTTCATTGAGAGATAGATGGGTTTGGGTTTTAGATTTTAGGATATTAATTGGAGTTCCCAAATATTTCTCTCTCCCAGATTGAGAGTAGTGATGTTTAAAATTTTGGCTAACAATTTTTTATGCCTTGGATGAACTTTAGGACTAGAAAAAATCCTGATTTGTTGAAATTAATCTCTTGACCACTTGCATTGCAATACCTTTGCGAGGTAGTTTTTGATAGCATGGAAATCGGGAATGGTAGCCTTAGTGAAGAGGAGGCTGTCATCCGCAAACGAGAATGTGACTAATGGAAGGACCCGGTCTTACCACATTTTATACCATGTACCGAGTTAGTATCCTCCTGGTGTTTGATATAAGAAGTAAGGGCTTGACACATATGATGTATAGATAAGGGGACATGGGGTCCCCTTGTCTTAAACCTCTTTCGAGTTTGAATTTACCAATAGGGCTTCCATTTAGTAGAATTGAGTAAAACAGTACTTATACAATTCATAATTAGTCTAATCCATTTTGGATTGAACCCCAATTTTGCCATAGTTTTAGCTAAAAAGACCATTCCAATCTATCATAAGCCTTCGACATGTCCAGCTTGATAGCAACACTTCCCATTTTTTCTTTTATTCTTTTTTATAGAATCTATGAGCTCATGAGCTAGAATAACATTATCGGATATTTGCCTCTTGGAGATGAAGGCACTTTGGTTCGGTGAAATCACCTTATCCATTAAAGGTTTCATTAATTTGCAGAGTCTTCGATATCACTTTGTAGACAAAATTACATAGACCAATGGGTCTAAATTGATCAACTTTATCAGCCATAGGATTCTTTGGTATTAAAGCTAAATTAGTATGGTTGAACTGAGTCGGAAGGTGTTACCTCTCAAAAAAATGTTTAACCATTTGAGTGACACTAACCCCACAATATCCCATGGGATTGGAAAAAAGACCCGATTGAAGCCATCTGGCCCTGGTGCTTTTTTTTTTGCCCCCATTTGAAAGGCGCCACTCTTATTTCCTCATCATTTAAAGGGTTTCCAGGATAGCATTGTCTATTCTAGACAATTTTGGTTTAATAGTATCTAACACCACATCCTGATCATCAGAATTAGAAGTGCTATATAATTGGTTGAAGTATGAGATGAACTCATCTCCAATGGCTTCTCTTGTAGTGAGCCAGTTACCATTTCTAGACTTTAACCAGGAAATATTATTTCTTTTCCTTCGAAATAAAGTGCATTTGTGGAAGTAAGGCATATTCTTATCACCTTCATTTAACCATAACTCCCTAGACTTATCTTTCCATAAGATTTCTTCCAAAGAATACAAGTATGTCAGCTTATCAGTTAGATTTGCAATTTTCCTTGTATCCCCTGGATTGTTTGTTTGGACCATATGAATTTCGGCTTTAGTATCCTGTAAAGATACATTTAAATTGCCAAAAGAAACTTTGTTCCATAGTCTCAATTTGATTTTTGCATGATTGATTTTTGTTTGAGTTGATAAGCTTTTGAACTGTTACATGTAATGACCAAGCTTTTCTATAACTGTTTTACATGAACTATCCTTAGTCCACATTGACATAAAATGATATGGTTTTTGCAGCCTTTCAGTCTCAGGGCTTAAGGAGACTAAAATAGGAGCATGATCTGAGCTAATCCTAGGGAAGTGTTGTGTGTGAGTATGTGGGAAATCATCTTCCCAAACCCCATTCACTAAGGCTCTATCAATACGTTCCATAACTAAATTTTCTCCTACTTGTTTATTAGTCCATGTAAAGTCTGGACCAGAGAAGGGTAGATCTCTCAAATCCCACCCTTTCATAAGATTTTCCAAATTTTTTGTATCTTGTTCAGAGACCGGTATCTTCCCCCACTTGTCTTGGGCTAAAAGAATGCAATTTAAATCCCCTACTACAATAGTAGGAATATAAGGATCATATTGTTGGGACATAAAACTCTCCCAAAAATGGTTTCTTAAATTTCTGTTTGGTTCACCGTAAACAAAGAACATGTTACATACCTTATCGGCTTTGATAGATTTGGTTGAGCATGTAAACCCCTGTTGACCGGAATTCTTAATATCAATGTTAAATCCATCCTTCCAAGCAAGAGCCACACCTCCCTTCTTTCCTATTGAGGGTACCACAGAAGAATTGTGATAGCCTAGAGATCTCAATTTAGAAGCTGTAATATTGATTACTACTCATAGTTTCACATAAAAAAATTATGTCGGGAGCTTTCAATTTAACAAGATCACGGGTTCTCGAATTGCTTCGGGTTTTCCAAAACCACGGCAGTTCGATTCGGGATGCTCATGATTGAAAAAACGGATGAAACGAGTTGGACAAAATAGCAAATAGGTACCGAGCAAAAATATAGAAGGCTTAAAATCCAGTCAGAAGATATAGGCTTCAAATGGGTTTAAACACAACTCAAGCACACAGGAGAAGCAAAAATGGGATAAACAGTAAGCGATGTAAACAGGTTGAAAATTTTCAGGTATACCAATCTGAAGGAATGTGTTATCTTCACAGATCAGAGAAGGGTTTAAAGTGTCTTCAAAAGTTTCCTAGTAATCTTCCGAGTTTTGCAGTGTCTTCAGTGACTATGGCTTTAGTGTCATTAGTATCTTCAGAGGCTGTGGCTTTAGTGTCTTTAGTATCTTCAGTGGCTTCAGTATCCTTGTAATCTTAGAATCTTTGGGGTCTTAGAAACAGGGTGTCTTAGAACCAGCAGAGAAAGATAAAAAAAAGATACTAAACACCTTAGGAAATCAGAGGATTTTACACCAAAGCTTATATAAATAGATACTGTTGGAGATAACTAAAAGGGGGTTATGGGTGAATCCAGGTTTAAATTGATTTTGAACTTTTCCGGTCATGGGATTTTAATTTCCGGTCCTTTGGAAGGTGGTTTCTAGTGACTAACGGTTTAATAACGGCTATAAAGAAGGTGCGAGGGCTGTATAGCGGCCCGAGAAATTTGGGAAACCACCCCTTGGGGTGGTTTCGGATGCTTTGAATTTAGAGAAAGAGAGAGAGGAGTCATACGAGAGGTGAGAGAAACCAACACGAAAAAATTTTGTATCAAAGTTTTCCATTCCTCCTCTTCATTCTCTCTCTTTACGATAATTGAAACTTAATACTTGATTCCCCTTCATTCTGGCCCCACAAAAAAACTGATGTGGAGTTCTCTAGTGCGAGTATTTACAAATACTTCATTCACATTCATTCTGCCCCGCAAGTAAAACTTAACATATACTTACACTACATTTACATCTCCACTTTTTAACCCACTTCCGGATTGCAACCAAAACTAACCCCTACTTTATCGACCACTTCGTACATGAACAGAAAACGACTTACACGATCAAAACGAACGTCATCTCCAACGGTGCTCATCATTTTCTTACTGAATCAATTCATGCACAAAAGCAGAATTTTCACTGTATCGAGGTTTGGTTCCTTCAAATTTAGTTTTAATCGAGATTTTTCTATTTGATTGTACTAATATTTTGTGGGTTTCTCTCAGGGATCTTTCGGTTGATATGTTTAGTGTCAGTGCTAATTACTGTTGGATATCTTCTCCGTTTTTATGCTGCTGACGATGATCCGAGATGCGAGAACCAGAGATTAAGAAAAGAAACGCAGAAAATTAGAAGACTATGAATTATGCATAGACCGAGTCGAGTATTGGATACTCTGTCCTTAAGACAGAAATTCGCCCCACTCCGGTGCTAATGGGTTCTTACTTGCGAAACGTCTCCCGGATACAACGATCTTTCTTCCTCCAGTAGAAGCACTCCAAACTCAAGGAAACAACGAACCAAATATAGTGTTTATCTCTCAATACTATGACAACAATGAATGCAAGTGAAATCAGATTTTTGTGTGTGCTTTTCTTGTGTTTTTCTTGTGTATAAAATGAAACTAGAGTGGGGTTTATATACTTGATTGGTGTCTCTTAGGAAAGGGCATAGTGTCTCTTCGCCAAGAGTCACATCTCTTTGTAAGAGTCCTTTCATGGAGAGTCACAACTTTTGAGAAAGAGTCCATTCATAGAGGGTCACTTCTCTTGGAAACAACCCTTCAATTATAACTAACATAATTTCTATTCAAAATTTCCAACAATCCCCCACATTTGAATAGAACTTCTAAGAATGCAAATGTTATCGAGACACTAAAGAGATAAAGTGAAAAGTCATTGCATGGGGATAGGTAGCTTTTGGCTTTTAACCTTCCTTAGTGAATAACTATCGGATTTACTCGCTAACCAGTGAACGCGATGTCTTGAATAACTATAGGTAGCTTTTCAGCTTTTCATGAGTGCTCTAGGAAATTAAAGCCTTATAAAATTTCCATAGAACCGGCCACAATTCTACACTCACATAGGTGATGTCCCATTAAGAATACCCTGTAGTATCCCACTTGTAAATACAAGATATAGGCACCATTAAAAGCATAGCTTATCTAATACATTTCGGAAACACACTTGTCTCATCATAGGAATAGGATGGAGTTTTATCTCCATAGTGTTTACTCCGAGTTATACATAACTTAGTTGTCCCTTTTGAACCTAGATCTTGGGATCTCCAGTCAACTAGGTTGGGTTACCATTATGTCACTCTTAATTGTAGGCTTTTAAACCCATTCCCCTCGATGATTTATACACTTGCTCTTTAGTCAAACCTTTAGTAAATGGATCCGCTAGGTTTTCTTTAGACTTTACATAATCGATCGATATTATTCCACTAGAGAGCAATTGTTTCACTGTATCATGTCTTCGACGGATATGTTTAGACTTTCCGTTATACATGGTACTTCGTGCCCTTCCTATTGCTGATTGACTATCGCAATGCACATTAATTGCGGGCACAGGTTTTGGCCATATAGGAATATCCTCTAAGAAATTCCGAAGCCACTCTGCTTCTTCCCCTGCTTTATCTAAAGCAATAAATTCAGATTCCATAGTCGATCTGGCTATGCACGTTTGTTTTGAGGATTTCCAAGACACGGCTCCACCACCAATTGTAAATACATACCCACTTGTGGATTTAGATTCACTCGATGAAATCCAATTAGCATCAGTATATCCCTCAAGTACAGCAGGATATCTAGTATAATGCAATCCATAATTCTTAGTGTACCTTAGATATCTAAGTACTCTAGTTATGGCCCTCAATGATCCTTTCAGGATTACTAGTATACCTACTCAGTTTATTTGCTTGAGTGTGCTATATCGGGTCGCGTACAATTCGTAATGTACATAAGACTTCCTATGATTCGAGCATATTCCGTTTGATTAATACTCGCTCCAGTATTTTTTCCTCAAATGGAGAGTCAAATCAACAGGAGTCTTTGCTATGTTGTCATCATTCTTGTTAAATTTATCAAGAATCTTCTCAACATAATGGGATTGAGTCAATACCAATCCACTCGGTGTTCTCTGATTTTTATTCCCAAAATAACATCACAACAACACCCAAATCTTTCATGTCAAATTGGCTAGATAACATTTTCTTAGTAGTTTTGATTGCTTCAATACTACTACCCATAATTAACATGTCATCCACATACGGACAAAGTATTACATACCCATTTTACGTATTTTTTGGAATATACACACTTGTCACATTCGTTAATTCTAAAACCATTTGACAACATGGCTTTGTCGAATTTCTCGTGCCATTGTTTTGGTGCTTGCTTTAATCCATAAAGCGATTTCACCAACTTACGACTTTCTTTTCTTGACCCGGAATGACAAAACCTTCTGGTTGTTCCATGTAGATTTCTTCATCCAAATCACCGTTCAAGAAAGCGGTTTTCACATCCATTTGATGGATTTCAAAGGTTATATAAGGCTGCATTGCGATTAACATCCTAATTGATGTTATTCTCGTAACAGGAGAATAAGTATCAAAATAATCCAACCCTTCTCTCTGTTTGTAACCTTTAACAACAAGTCTAGCCTTGTACTTGTCAATAGTTCCGTCTGGTTTCATTTTCCTTTTGAAAACCCATTTGGAACCAAGTGCTTTACAACCAGGTGGAAGATCTACCATTTCCCATGTATGATTAGTAAAATAGAATCAACTTCACTATTAGATGCTTCTTTCCAAAAGGAGCTTCAGGGTTGATATCGCTTCTTTAAAAGTTTGAGGCTCCTTTTCTATCATATATGTTAGAAAATCTGAACCAAAAGACTTAGGAACTTTTGTTCGCTTACCTCTTCGAGGTTCTTCAATTTGAAGATTAGTGTTTTCCATAGCGTCATGAGTTCTCTTAGTAGAACCACAATTTTGAATTTTCTTACATGGAAATACATTTTCAAAAAATGTAGCATTTCTTGACTCCATAATGGTATTCACATGTATATCAGAAATTTCAGACTTGTGCACTAAGAATCTGTAAGCACAACTATTTTCTGCATATCCTAAGAAAATGCAATCAATTGTTTTAGGTCCTATCTTAACCTTTTTAGGAAGTGGCACTTCCACTTTAGCCAAACACCCCCACACTTTAAGGTGTTTATAGGAAGGTTTCCTTCCTTTCCACAATTCGTATGGAGTTTTATCCTTCCTTTTATGGGGTAGTTTGTTTATAACATAATTTGCCGTAAGCAAAGCTTCCCCCCACAAATTTTGTGGTGCTCCTGAATTTAACAGTAAGGAATTCATCATTTCCTTAAGAGTTCTATTTTTCCGTTCAGCAATCCCGTTTTGTTGTGGTGAGTACGGCGCAGTGGTTTGATGAATAATGCCATATCTTGAACATGGTTCAATAAGTGGACATTCATATTCTCCACCTCTGTCACTTCTAAGAATTTTGATCTTCTTATCAAGTTGATTCTCAACTTGATTTTTGTAATGCTCAAACACTACAACGGCTTCATCTTTATTTCTTAGTAAGTATACATGGCAATATCGTGTACTGTCATCGATGAAGGTTATGAAATATTTTTTCCACCTCTACTTTCTACCATCTTTAAATCACGGATGTCGGTATGAACCAATTCAAGAGGTTAAGTATTTCTTTCAATTGAATGGGAAAAGAGTTTTTGTCATTTTTGCCTCAACACAAATTTCACATTTGTGAGTTGGATTTATACGAAAGTTAGGCATTAAATTCATGTTAATCAATCTTCTTAAAGAACCGTAATTAGCATGACCTAACCTTTCGTGCCATAAATCAAATGACTCGACGGCGTAAACAGAATTATTTACTGTATTGATTTCACGATCAATAGGCAGCATACTCATCATGAATAAACCGTTATTAAGGTACCCCTTTCCAACGTATATCCCATTCTTGGAAAGTACAAACATGTCGGATTCAAAAACTAGTTTGAATCCATGTTTGATCAACAAGGATCCAGAAATTAAATTTTTACGGATGTCCTAAACATGAAACACGTTGTTAAGAGTGAGTTCCTTACCGGATATCATTTTTAAGATCACTTTTCCTTGTCCTTCAACCCTTGACATTGCTGAATTTCCCATGAATATACTTTCTCCATGGGGCTTTTTCCGATAATGGGAGAATACGCTCTTATCAGAACAGACATGGCATGTCGCACCAGTGTCAACAAACCACTCGCTTGAATTACTTATCATGTTCACTTCAGAAATTACGACACATAACTGGTTACTTTCTGCCGTTTCAAAGTTTGCGGCATTAGGAACATTGTGCTCCATTTACGTTCTGTCTTCTACTAGAAAATAAAAACTACAGAGATCAGTAGTATACAAATTAACTATGTAATAAACAAAATTTAAAATGGATTGAGAAACAAACAAAAGCGAATACGACGATGCTTCGGTAGAGATGTGTCTCTTTGGTTTTTAAACCAAACCCCAACCGCCACTTCCAAATTGTTAAATGAATGTTAAAAGATTAAATATTAATATTTAATCACACTATTCAATCAGAATCTCAATTTAATGGAACTCAGTGCCGTAGACGTCCTTGTGAGGAAATGTGTAATCAATTAATTGAAAACTTCCCGTAACTCCACCAACCGTCGCAATATAAAACAAGTATACAGCAGACAGAAGATAAGAAGAAGATAAAGAAGGATTTCGTCTTAAGATTGTTGGATATCTTCTCCGTTTTATCTTTGCTGACGATGATCCGAATGCGAGAACGAGAGATTAAGAAAAGAAACGCGAGAAAATTAGAAGACTATGAATTATGCATAGGCAAGAGTCGAGTATTGGATACTGTGTCGCCAAAATGAAGTTAAGCTCGGTGCTAATGGGTTCTTACTTGCGAAACGTCTCCCAGGATACAACGATCTTTCTTCCTCGAGTAGAAGCACTCCAAACTCAAGGAAACAACGAACCAAATATAGTGTTTATCTCTCAATACTATGACAACAATGAATGCAAGTGAAATCAGATTTTTGTGTGTGCTTTTCTTGTGTTTTTCTTGTGTATAAAATGAAACTAGAGTGGGTTTATATACTTGATTGGTGTCTCTTAGGAAAAGGCATAGTGTCTCTTCGCCAAGTCATCTCTTTGTAAGAGTCCTTTCATGGAGAGTCACAACTTTTGAGAAAGAGTCCATTCATAGAGGGTCACTTCTCTTGGAAACAACCCTTCAATTATAACTAACATAATTTCTATTCAAAATTTCCAACAATTACTAAATTGGATGATGCATTTTTTTCTTACGACATTTCATATACTGCAAGTTACTTACAAGGAATTTTACTATATGCTTTTATTCAAAATAGAGCTCTCTTGGATTGCGTTCATTTTTTGGTCATTTTGAAAGATCAAACCTAACGCACCTCAACTGTTTGAGGAAATGCCAAGAAAAATGTCACTGCAATTTTACATATTGGTCTGTGATACCTTCAGCACCGCTGGGACTAAGATTCAGGTAACTGTTCATCTCTTTTTATTTATTTTCTCTTTTGTTTTCCTTTTAGTTTTTTTTTTATTTTTTTTTTTTTTATTTTTTTGGTGATTTTCAGTTGCAGGGGTAGATTTTATAATTTTCTGTTTAAAACCATGCTATCATAAAAAACTGAGACCCAGAAAAGAAACCAATTAAAAAGAATGAAATGTTTGGTCACGATAAAACACAACTTCAAAAATTCATTTATTGGTTCCATATGTCGATCAAATTGCATATGTTTATTCCCCTTAAGGTAATGTTTTTCTTATAAGATGGTTGAGCTTCAAATTTGGGTGTTAAAGCATACGGGTTTTGTTAGTTCATAGTTTGGATACATTTGTTGCCAATTATGCATTCATCATTGTCATCGTACGGGTTTTGTTAGTTCATAGTTTGGATACATTTGTTGCCAATTATGCATTCATCATTGTCATAGTTTGGATACGTACGTATGGTGTTGAGAACTGAACCAAAATTCAACATCGTCATCATGTTTATACCACAACTATCACGGGTGGTTTTGGAAGTGTACTGCTTTTTCACATATATGATATATGAACTTCACTTCTTTGATTTTGGAAGTATACACCCATAATTAATTATCTTTTTCATATAACCAAGGTGGAATAAAATTCTTGGACAAGATTAGCAGATTGCCAGATTCAGCAATCTTCAAAGTGTTGGGGCTCAATTTTGATTGGGTTGGTAGGTTCCTTGATAATACTTTAATTTTGATTGAAAATAATAGTTTCAATTATTATGATTAATATGAAATTTTCTCTGTTATAGAACACGATGTGATTTCGTTTTGAAACATACTCCAAGTGACTGCCGTTAAAATTTCATCAGTTTTTTTTTTTGACTTAAAGGTTAAAATTTCATCAGTTACGGGTCTTTATGTACGAAACGGGTTCGGGAATAAATATTAAGTTCATTCTATGGATTCTCTCGCCATTGTAAGTTTATTAGGGTTATGAAGTTGAGGAATAGGTAAAAGGAGTAGTTTTTAAGTGTTATTTGGTGTTTAATTGGAATTTCTTAATTTGGTATTTTTTCTAATATTTTCTTTTGGATATACAGGGATTGATTGAGATGGCTTCTATCGAAACGTTTTATATTTGAAGAACCAATTGTATAAGGAGGAGACATTCCATCGATGGTTTTAAAGATTTCTTAGACCAGGCTAACTGTCCATGAAGATATGGCGGCTATTATTGAGGTCCGAATTTAGTTCGTACTCTAGGTCTCTGTCTTGACGCTATCATCCAAGCAAAGTAAGAAACATTTAAACTTCATATTCACAACTTGAAATTTTAGTTAGTAGTGGCGATCACCGCATTGTATCTCCTCGGGTTTGATAATGATGCCAATGTCATTTTTCAGATGTGTCAGTTTGCATTATCAGATTATTGTATAATTGATGAAGGTTGATCACTTACACAAGCAAGCTATACAACTGCATGGCCTGGAACATTTAGGTAAGATTATATTTCTACTTAAATGCTAATAGCAGTATCGTTTTGGAGATATTCTTCGCAATGCTGCATAAATTGCCAAATTCGTTAATTAATGGGATATGGAGATGCAATGCTATCATTGATAATGGCAGGGAGCTGATGCATCTCTGTTATAAGAATCTTGCTTTTCTTTAGAGTTGTAGAATCGGCGCATGCAGGTTGGTAGTCCAGTTGATTTAGCTCTTAACCGTATGATAGCTTATGCCACTGTACCTGTTGTACACCTATGACATCCACAAATGCTTTCTAGCTACTATACCGTACTGTTGCAGGCGAAGAAGTTTTCACACTTTAAAATGGTAGAAGTCCAGCAATTCCAAGAGTTACAGGTAAACCCCTATTAATTAGTATTCTAGATGATTAGATCTTAGTACACTGCTGCATCTGTGTACGTAAATGGTGTGTTTCAGTTGTTGTTTATGTTAATTGTAACATCCTTCATGGTCTACTTCATATAGATGGATTGCTTCATAGAGACCCTTGCCCTGCTGATGATTTATAGTTAGAGAGATCATTTCTATTTCATATTAACCTGAACCCCCAGCTTTTGAAATCATGGAGCATTTTCAAATTTTAGAGATACTAGCCAGAATTAAGTAACAAATCTCCTTTAATGGATTAGTTTGCAGATGTGGAAGCTTGACGGCATCATGAAACCTTAAGATAGGTAGCCATATTAATTCTACGCATATCCATTATGTAGTTGTTGCATAGGAATTTTCTTTCCGTGATTATGTTAATGAATGTTGCACAAGAATAATCTTTCTGTGATTATATTATGAATATTGCATGGACTTTCCAGTTTTTGTTATTCATAACTTTATGTTATATATGGATGAAAATTTATCAATAAAATTTTGTCATTCATGTATAATGCAGTTCTTTCTGTTGATCATGCTATAGTAGGTGAGCTAAGACCGGCTATTGCTATACTTTAAAATGTTGATTTCATTTCATTTATCTACGTCAAACTGAATTTTTTTACATGAATGAACCTGATAAAATGATTGAAAAACCAATGAACTTTCAGTGACATATTATTGATTTCTTAGTTTGATGATGACATCCCCTGTGAAGATTTGTCTTACCACCATCTCTTGAAGCTTGAGGATGTGTTTATTGTTTACAATCTCCAATTATATATATTTGAGTCTGTGTTTATTGTTTACAATCTCCAATTATATATATTTGAGTCTGTGTGTCGTTCAATAGATGTTCTCCAAACTGATCCGACAAATTGTATATATGGTGTAGGTTTATACACAGTTAGGAGAATTTCATCAAGCCCGACCTCCATAACGAAACTGTTAGCAGCTCTTGGATGACATTTCGATTGCTGCATAGGTGATTTGGAAGTTCAAAGAGCCACAGGGTGCACATCCATATAGTGAGAGTCACCAGATTTAAAAGTCACGTGCAGATGCTCAACTCCAACTACTACAATAGTAAAAGCTCAAAGCCAGCTACTGCAGCAGCCAACTATTCTTCTGCCATACAAGCCAACATCACAAAGACACTCGGAAAAAAAAAAATTATATCAAGAAGGGCAAGGAATAACAAGAATGCTGGAGTTGATGTTCGTGTGAAGAAAAAGCAATCAATGATTTGCAAAATCAACTCACGGAGCGCGTTGTCAAGGAGACGCTTTCAGTTAGATTCACAAAGCATTGTACGGGTTACTTAAGTAGGGACTCCAACTTCAACTGTAACTTATCTCTAATTCTTTTTTCTTTGAAAGAGACTTATCTCTAATTCCGAGCATCTGGCTTGAGTGTTTTCCACTTCCACCTCACTCCTGCCCACTAAATGGGATGGAAATTTAGAATGGTTTGCTCATGTGCTCGGGTGAAAAATTGCATGATTGTTTTCCACATCAGCTCAGATAGCGTATACCCATGGCTATATTCTTCTCAATAAATGGAATTTCCTTCTATTTCTTTTTTAATCGGAACTTCAAAGTGTAGATTTAAGATTTTTTCACATTCCGAGCATCAGCTCGATCAGACAAAACGGCAACAACCGGTGCGTAGCACGGGTTACTATCTAGTGTAAATTAGAAGCTAAAAATGTTCTAGCAACATTGGAGTCTGTCTTCTCTAATCCCATATTCTCCATGGTTGGTGGTAAGCATTGAGACAGCTCCAAAATATATTACATAGCCTGTGTTTCAACAGAAAAAACCCGAACCGCATGGTTTCCATCAGGTAAGATGTCAACTGTTCCAGTAAGGCTCAGTATTGGCATTGTCACAGTATTCGTGCTATGTAATCCATACGAGTTGCTGCTGGGCAAGGACCATACTCAACATGCACAGCATATATGACATTTCTTTAAGCTTTACACTTGGTAAAATAAGCCCTGCACTGGGCAATGCTGCAACTTGATTGAAAAATGCATCATCAACTCGGGGTTCAGCCGAATTCCTCAAGTCCAAAGTCTGGGTACACTGCCATGCCTCAGCATCACTAGACAGCAGCCAGCCTTCTTCACTTACTGAAGACCACATTTTAACTTCCCGATTAAGTGGCCCTGCCGTGATAAGAACAATGTGATCTGGAGGCAAGGTGAGGTCAAAAAAGCAACTGAATTAACAGGTTGACCACCATGAGGATTAAATACGGCCAGCGGTGATGGCTTACCATCTTCCCATATTCTCATCGTGCCCTGTTGATGCTGAAGCTATACGAGTCGTCGTCATCCAGTGACAAATTGATAAGTCGGTTACTTCAGTCTCATGTTTACCGACCAATTGCACACCCTCCAGCAAATTTTTAACACTACACTTGAGAGGTTCCTGCACCGATATTTTTCGACCTCTCCCAACTCTAGCTGTATCAATTTTCAGGACATGCTTACCAATTGCAACAACCAAGACATTTTGTTTATGAGGGTGCCAGCAAACTCGTTAACTGGATGGCAGTAACAATTCTCCATGCTAGCGTACTTTCTTCATCGATAATACACTCGATAATCTTCCATACAAAAACCGTTCCGTCTATGCTTGCAGTAGCCAAAAGATTGACATCTTCAGGAAAGAAAGCCATGTCTGTCACCCTCTGTGTGTACTACCTTTTTCATTTTATAATCAAAGTCTTAAAGGGTATTATATGAAAGTAGTCCTCATTATAGAGAATAGTGAATGTATTATTAATTTGATACATAATTTATATTTCCAATGAAAATTAAGGTCAGAAATACCCATGTTAACTTTTATATGGGTATACAAGTTAACAGGACCCTCTTTATCTAGTACGACTTTTGTGGATCGCTAGGGTATTTGATGTCTATAAATAGCTACCTAAACCCAAAGAAAAAAAATATTTTCTTCTTCTTTTATTATTTCTTTTGTAGCTAGAGACAAAAACAGAGAGAGAAATAAAGTTTTGATCCGTGACTTTTCTTGTGAGTTTTTATCTTTAATTCTATTTTTATTCTTTCTCTCTTATTTATTTGTAGAATTCTTTTAGCTATGAGTAGTTAAACTTCTTTTGATTAGGGATGATTTCAAAGTCCCGAACAATGAAGCTTTAATTTCTTAAACCAAGTTTATTTCAAGTTTTATTTATTTGTTGATTATCTTTATTATTTTTAATGTTTAAGAATATTGAGGGGTTATTTAAAGTGATCAATTAAATTAACCAATTAATAATTCTTCTACTAGTATTGGGGTTGGTGATACATGTAATTGTCACTCAATTCTTTACACAAGTAGTGTTTGTACCCAAAATTACTTTTGGGCACGAAACACGATGAATGGATAGTTTTGGTGAGTATTGGGGTTTGGAGACGGATTGGAAAGCAAATAAAGAGACAAAGATGAACGCAGGTTTTACGTGGTTCGGCATGGCTTGCCTACGTCCACGGATGAATCCCCTTGGGGAGAAATGTTTTATTGATTTTTCTATTACAAAGTATGTTTTTTCTCTCCTCTCATCTTCCCTCCTTCCTCCATTTCTGCTCCCTCCTATTTATACAGTTTCATATCTAAATATAACATAAATTACATTAATTGCTCATTCAAGCCACCATCATCAATTACGCCTTGAATCACCGAGTTAATTACGCATGTATGAAACCGCGCCTTTAGTACCGCATGGCTGAAACTAACATTAATTAGTAGCGCATGGGTGAAACCTGCGCAATTAGTACCGCATGGAATTCAATGGATGAAACTGTTGGGATTCACCGCATAAATGATGGATGGCGGTATTGGTGGACACTTCTTTGGGGGCAGTTGATCGCATGGGTAGGGGATCGAAACGATGGTTGTGAGCATGATGGTCATGTGTGGATGGAGGGGCCGGGCCGGGCAACATGGTTGGAGACTTGGCGACGTAGAAGAGTTTTTTTGGTGAGGTGGTTTGCGGCTTTGCGCTACAAGACTAAAATTGGCTAGAGGTGCGACCGACTTCGATAGTTGACCTTGAGCGGTTGACCTTTGACCGGAAGTTGACTTTGATAGTTGGCCGACTTTGACCATCGACCTTGGCCGGAGGTTAACTTTGATAGTTGACCGACTTTGACCATCGACCTTGACCGGAAGTTGACTTTGATAGTTCACCGATTTTGACCATCGACCTTGACCTAAGTTGACTTTGATAGTTGGCCGATTTTTGACCATTGACCATCCGTCGCATGGTGGGCCGCCTCTTGGTTGATTGTTAGTGGGCTTGGATGAGGACCAAAACATGATTCAAGTATCAATTTGGCCCATTAAGTGGTATTTTTACTTATGGTACAAGCGTCGCCCCCTCTTAACCTCCAACTTGTTGGGGGTTAAGAAAAAAATTTCGTGTTCCTTAGTCAATGATAAAACTCGCCCCAAGTGTGGACTATTGATATTGAGGTGATTGGCGAACTTCCCTTGTTGTTTGGAAATCAAGACGCCCAAGAGTACATTTATGTTGTCAAGCGTAAATAGAAACGCCTTCGTTGATTGTGGAGATCAATCAAGTCGCCCCCAAGTCTTTTGTAAAACAATCTTGAGGTGATGCGCCCGGAAGCTTGATAATGGAGCAGAGTGATGTTGGAAATGGGCAGTAACAACATTGAGTGAAGTGCATCTGCATACTGTGATCACTGGAGTCACGGGGGTGGCGGACACAAAGCGCCTTTATGGCCAGTGGTCGTCAGTGGACTGGGAGGACGAGCAAAGCGCACTTTGGCCAGTGCCGGTTGCGTTTGCGAGGCTGCGGTGGCGAGCAAAGCGCGCTTTGCGGCGGCTGCGATCGGTGGAGCTGCGGGGGTTGCGGCGCAAGTGGGCCTGGCGGCCCGATCAGGCTGGTGTGCAGCGGGGCCAGACGCATTGCGGCAGCTGCGATGGTGTAGATCTGCGGGCGCAAAGCACTCCCCAGCGGCCATTGCGATCAGCTGAATTTGGACTGCGGGATTGCGAAACGAGGCTGGACTACAAACCGACCAGTGATCGGTGATGCTGCCATGACAGCATCGATCGATTGACGGCAGTCGCGATCAATTTGGAGCTGCTTGAGACTGGCGAACAAAGCGCATACTCTGGCCAGTGCGATCGGTGGGCTGCGGGGAGTGGCGGCTAAAGCGCAACTGCGTGCTCGCGATCAAGCGAATTTCGCGGGGAGTTCGCGAGCAATTTGGGCTGCTGGCAGCTTCGATCAGTGCCACTGCGAGCGACGTCCGAGCGCGCTGCGAGCAACCGCACCGCAAGATGCGATCACTGACTAGGAGTTACAATGTAGCTGGACTGGCAAAGCAGCCTTCATCACTGGGTCTCGCAAAGATCGAGCATTGCGCCAGCTCTCGCGATCACTGGATCACAGGAGTGACGAGCAACCGCACCGTGAAGCACTGGGCGATCACTGACCGCAGAGCTGCGAATGCAGATGGACTGCAGCAGCTTCTGATCACCGTCTGCAAAGAAAGATCGAGCATTGCAGCAATGCGCATCACCGGACTGCAGAGTACAAAAGACGGACCGTAGTAGCTCAATCACTGATCGGCAGGGAGTACAAACAGACGGACCGTAGTAGCTCAATCACTGGATCACAGCCTCGCTGGATTTAAACAAGTTCGATAAACCTAGGTGTAAATCAATCACAAATAAAACTAGACAAAGATCATTTGCTTCAACCCAACCGAGTGCAACCAGTACATCGATTGCGTCCAACCGAGTACAGAATTCATAAAAAACGGACTGCATCGGTCGCGTCCAACCGAGTACGCATTGCTTTTGAACTGGAGTACAATAATTCAATCAACATAACTATAGCGAGTTTAACATTACTGATTGTAAAAATTGCGTAAAAATATTAGGGTGTACGCTCGCCCCCTCTTAATCCTGCAACTCGTTGGAGGACTAAGAAGTTTGGGTTACCTGAAGTTTCGATTTTCAAGAGCTTAATTGCAATTAGGTGCTATGTAACTTGCCCCCCAAGCGTATGAAGTGTTACACAGCTTGCCCCAAAAGAGTAATTTTAAACCATGAGGTGTTACATATCTTGCCCACATGCGATGGTCACATCGTGTTGAAGTGATATGCAACTCGCCCATGGAAGATAGTAATTGTCATGTTGCTCAATGCTTGCACAAGGGTGCACTGCCTTGCTGCATTTTTCTTGCGCATGGGATTTTGAATATGTCTGCTATCTGAAATTCGCGCGGGGGGCCAATCCCACTATTCCAGATGCGCGCAGAATTGGAATGTGCGCATCTCCCCGAGAGAAAATGCTTGCCACATTAAAGGTGCCTTACTGAACAAAAGTATGCATGAATATATGAAAAGATGCAAAAATATGTAAATTGTATACTTACCTTATTGAAAATGTTATCGACTTCGCCACGAAGTGATTAGGATGCCCACTGGCTATGTCGGTGTTTTCCAGCGACGATGATTAATATAGTTGCCTTAGCGTCTCGTCTCGACTTAGTAATTGATTTGTCTGTGGGATTGGAATGTACCAGTTAAGTCCAAGCTGGATCGAAAACAGTTGCCACGGAACTGTATTTCAGCAGCTGTGATCAGCTGCACCCGCAACAGTTATGCGCAAAACTGGACTGAATCAGTTGTAAGGAAAACTGTATTGAAACAATTTTTGGGGAAAATCGGACTACGTTAGTTCGTCCCACTGATCAGAAAGCAATTAAAAGGATCACATTGTTGATCTGAAGCCAAATTCTTTGTGAAAGCCGGATTACAATAGTTCGATCAACTGATCGTAATAGTTACGTGGAAAAGGACCAAAAGATTTCGATCAATGGATCTACGGTATTTTTGGTGGTGATTGAATGTGACCGTTTCTTGAGTCTGTCATTTTGTATTTCTAAAATTTTTAACCTTTTCCGAAAATTGGAATGCCGCCTTCACGACCTTGGTAGTTGACATACGATCTCATCGGGCCGACAATCACTCAGTTTGGATGTACGAAGAAGAAGTTATCGAGGAAACAAAATTGGTTGGTCAGCGCCTTGCTCTAACATGTTGATAACGTGATTGTACCCAAAAAATATTATTCTCCAATTGCAAAATTTTACCTTCATGTCGTAGGATATTGAACTGCGATCGCAACGAGCCAAAAATCATCCATTTCGGACGTGAGACGGAAAAGATATCAACGAAACAAATTTTTAGACCAAGCCCTAGTGGGGTGTACATATCCGCAAGGCAAGAGAAATCGAAGCGGAATAATCCGAGGTCTACGGGATTAATGTGCTCCGCGTTGCATTGAATCAGGACTACGGAATTAAGTTGTAACGCGCCGCACCGAATCAGAAGCTCCTATCAATCTCCAAATAATCGCCGATTGCCGCTCGCTGGTGGCCGCTCGTCGCCGTCGCCGCCGTTGCCCAGCCAGGATGGCCGACGGCTTTGTCCGCCGGCTTTACTGAATTTTTTTTTTTTTTTTTTTTTTCTGAATTTGATTTTGATGTTTAACAGATCATCGAAAATGGATATACCAGGGAGCACCAACGGTCTGTGTGTCCAGCTCATCGAAGGTTGATGTACCACCATTGCATCGAACTGTTGTTTAGAATTAAACTTTGATGTATCGCGGATCATCGTAGTTTGATGTACCAATGAGCATCAACGGTTTACATACGCCGAACATCGAAATTTGATGTAACAAGAAGCATCGAACCTTTTTCTTGTTGATGGAAGTGGGTGATGGACACCTTTGACGTGGGTGAGTGAAAAGTAAAGTGGGTGAACGAAACCCCTGAAGAGGGTGAACAGATCTGAGGCATGTTGTCGCCGTGCCGCCGCCGCTCGTGTTAGCCGCCGGGGTTGGCCGCCGGCATTTTTTTGATTTTTTTTTTTTTTGATTTTTTTTTTTTTTGAAACCTTTCGCAACACATTTGAACCTGTGATCTTTGCCTTTGGACTTTTGGTGACAGGTTTCATTGACTTGTTGTGTTTTCCTTGAAAGCTTTCGTAACAGCCCTATAGATGTTTAGCAACGGTTGTGTGGACTGTTGTTGTTTCTCCTGGAATTTTCACCATGATTTTGCTGCACTTTCGTGGCCCTTTCTAGAATTTTCTGAGATGCTTTTCTGGAGGTTTTCCCTTGGGTATTTAAGCACCTTGAGATGTAGACAACTTGACAGCTTTGCGATCATGACAGTATCGATTTTGTCATACAACAAACTTGAACAGGTGGATAATGCGTTATTTGAGAAGCAATTTTTTCGGACTTGGGACTTGAATCATGTTGCGGATCGAACATCCTGACAACAACCTTGGTGATTTTTGCAGTGAGTCAGCTTTGGTGGCTTCCGACTGCGATGCTGGGCTATAGTAATTGTGATTAACTGATCTGCAGCAGCTGCGATCAGCTGGACGGCAGTGATAGAAATCGAAACTGGATCCAGCCATGTTGTGGATCGAATATCCTACAACAGTTTTGATGGTATTTCACTACATCTTTTGCCGCGAAACGAGCGTTCCAGCAACACTATCATCAGATTTTGTAGTGATGCGATTTTCGCGATATCCGCGACTAATAGATTCAAGCAAATGGAAACGGCGAATCTTGGTTGCAGCAGTTGCGATCAACTCTGATCGTAGTATGTGCGATTATACGGTCAGCAGCGGCCGCGATCACCGGATCGGATCGTTATGATCAAACTAGTCTGCAAAGCAGCTGCGATCAAACTGGACTGCAACAGTGATTTTCCAAAATGCTCAGACTGCTTTTTCACGGACACGATTTTGAAGCATTTCCTACAACTTTTCTCAATGGGAAAGCACGATTTCTTTTCTCGTATATCCCCTTAGTCGGCGCCAATGTTTGTACCCAAAATTACTTTTGGGCACGAAACACGATGAATGGATAGTTTTGGTGAGTATTGGGGTTTGGAGACAGTTGGAAAGCAAATAAAGAGACAAAGATGAACGTGAGTTTTACGTGGTTCGGCATGGCTTGCCTACGTCCACGGATGAATCCCCTTGGGGAGAAATGTTTTATTGATTTTTCTATTACAAAGTATGTTTTTTTCTCTCCTCTCATCTTCCTCCCCTTCCTCATTTCTTCTCCCTCCTATTTATACAGTTTCATATCTAAATATAACATAAATTACATTAACTGCTCATTCAAGCCACCATCATCAATTCTGTATGAATCAGCTGGAGTTAATTCTGCATGTATGAAACTGCCGCCTTTAGTACTGCATGGCTGAAACTGCTGCAATTAGTAGCGCATGGCTGAAACTGCTGCAATTAGTACTGCATGGAATTCAATGGATGAAACTGTTGGGATTCAATTCTGCATAAATGATGGCTGGCAGTATTGGTGGACACTTGCTGGCGGAACAGCTGACTGCATGGGTAGGGACTGGCTTGATGGTTGACAGGCATGATGGTTAGCGCAGTGGATGGAGAGCCGGTGGCGGCATGGTTGGAGACCGGTTTGGCGGCGTGGAAGAGTTTTTGGTCAATTGGTTTGCGGCTTTGTCGGCTACAAGACCGAAAATTGGCTAGGGGTGCGATCGCCTTCGATAGTTGACCGACGGTTGACCTTGACCATTGACCGATTGACCAAGACCGGAAGTTGACTTTGATAGTTGACCGACTTTGACCATCGACCTTGACCGGAAGTTGACTTTGATAGTTGACCGACTTTGACCATCGACCTTGACCGGAAGTTGACTTTGATAGTTCACCGATTTTGACCATCGACCTTGACCGGAAGTTGACTTTGATAGTTGACCGACTTTGACCATTGACCAGTCCGTGCAGACTGGTGGGCTGCCTTGGTTGACTGTTAGTGGTTTGAATGAGGACCAAAACATGATTCAAGTATCAATTTGGCCCATTAAGTGGTATTTTTACTTATGGTACAAACAAGTAGTAAATCGCAAGAGCTGATAGAGGGATTCTGTTAATCAATTGCGTATAAAGATAACACTAATAAGCAGGCCGAGCCTATGCGTCTGATGCTAGGATCAACCTGATTCACAAAGTGTAAAGCATTCGTTAATCTACACCTTGAGAGCTTATTCTTGGTGGGTTATTTGGATAGAAAACGGTAGTTTAGCGCTTAAGTATCCAAAGTGACAACTGAATCGGGATAGCAGAGCTTATTGCTATTCTACGGTTGGTAACAATATAAATTCAACAAAAGATAAACTTGTATTCAATTACGTTTCAGTTCAACGGCGAAGGATTCCCTAGTCTTCTTTCTCCTTATAATTTACAACAAATCTTTTATATTTTCTTTTGTCAATTACTTTGATTTAAAATCTAAAAACCCCCCTTTCGGTTACTTTTTAAATAACTAAAATCTCCCTGCTCTTCGTGGGAATGAACTCCTTGCCATTATATTACCAGTTAATTGTGTGGAAATAAGTAATTAATTTGTTCAGGGTTCATTGTGTATCCAGGAATCAAAGCTCTTGAAGCAGTGTTCATGTTAGAATACGGGCATCCAACTCAAAACCAATTGGCAATGAGTGGAGAGGCCCTAAGAGATTATAAACCGCAGGATCTTAGATGCCCAGACAATGTGGGACTAATAATCTCAACACGCCCCCTCACGTGTAGCCTAGTTGGGTCTAACACGTGGACAATTAAATCGGGTGACGCGGAGTAAAGGCGCGGTCAATTGACTCATCGCAAACAGCCTGCTCTGATACCATGTTAGAATACGGGCATCCAACTCATAACCAATTGGCAATGAGTGGAGAGGCCCTAATAGATTATAAACCGCAGGATCTTAAATAACCCAACCATGTGGGACTAATAATCTCAACACGCCCCCTCACGTGTAGCCTCGGCGGGTCTTACAAACACGTGGACAATTAAATCGGGTGACGCGAGTAAAGGTGCGGTCAACTGACTCGACACAAATAGCCTGCTCTGATACCATGTTAGAATATGGGCATCCAACTCAAAACCAATTGGCAACAAGTGGAGTAGCTCCACGCAACATTATATGTACCACTGTATGGTTGCCCTGCCTTCTTGGGTCATACTAGGTCTCAAGTCTCATACAGGGCCTGGCTCTGAAATACGGGCATCCAACTCATAACCAATTGGCAATGAGTGGAGAGGCCCTAAGAGATTATAAACCGCAGGATCTTAGATGCCCAGACAATGTGGGACTAATAATCTCAACACGCCCCCTCACGTGTAGCCTAGTTGGGTCTAACACGTGGACAATTAAATCGGGTGACGCGGAGTAAAGGCGCGGTCAATTGACTCATCGCAAACAGCCTGCTCTGATACCATGTTAGAATACGGGCATCCAACTCAAAGCCAATTGGTTTTGAGTTGGATGCCCGTATTCTAATATGGTATCAGAGCAGACTATTTGCGATGAGTCATTTGACCGCGCCTTACTCCGCGTCACCCGATTTAACTGTCCACGTGTTAGACCCAACGAGGCTACACGTGAGGGGGCGTGTTGAGATTATTAGTCCCACATTATCCGGGCAGTCTAAGATCCTGCGGTTTATAATCCTTTGGGCCTCTCCACTCATTGCCAATTGGTTTTGAGTTGATGCCCGTATTCTAACATGGTATCGAGCGTGCTATTTGCGACGAGTCTTTGACCGCGCCTTTACTCCGCGTCACCCGATTTAATTATTCACGTGTTAGAACCAACGAGGCTACACGTGAGGGGGCGTGTTGAGATTATTAGTCCCACATTGTTGGGCAATCTAAGATCCTATGGTTTATAATCTCTTAGGGCCTCTCCACTCATTGCCAATTGGTTTTGAGTTGGATGTCCGTATTCTAACAGTTCATGTTAAGAACACGAATGTTCCCCATCTTTAGTCCGTAACATATATATGTGTTACTAACACCAATCCTTCGACCCACAACAAGCTCGGATCCAAGGATACTTTGCGATTGGTGTGGCTTCAAGCCGAGGTTGTGCCTCACCGGAAACCCGACACTAACGTCATAAACAACATGATCTCCGGTTAAGTGCCTCCCTTTCGCAGTTCCCTACTAGGATAGGATGGCGAGGACACGGTGTTAAATGGTGGTGCAGACGGAATAATTGGTGGTTCAGAAAGTTATTGAAGAAGGTGGTGGCGGAATTGAAGGAGAAGACGACAATTCAACATTCGAAGACGGATTTGAACCTAATAAAGCCATTATTTGAGCACTGGAGTTAGGGTTTGGATAATTGCTGACACTGATGATGGAATGGTGAAGTTTTACGAGGGTATGAGAAAGTGGTGGAGGATAAGAAGCTGGTGGCGGTGCAGGATAAGAAGATTGTTGTGAGTGGTAATGGTTATGCTAAAAGTTGGCTATTAGGTATGATATTCCTCACAAAATGATATCGGTTCAGCAAGGCACTTTGTTTCTCCACAGACCTTCTTAGGCTAAGTCTTATGTGCTAGATTGGCCAAAAAGTGTTGCAAATCATGAAAAAAGTGTGGGAAAAAAATTAACACTCAATCTGGCTACTTCTCTCTCCTAGCATTTGCTCGTAGTCCAACTATCAGTGAGATTGAAACGCTGAATAGTGCGGCGCTCAAAAAGTAACCAAAACGCTGAATGGTTCGGTGTTATATAATTTTTTTCTGGAGAGAGAATGAAAAGAGGGAGAGAGAAATAGTAAAAGAAGGAGAGAGAGAGAGAGAAGAAAAAGAGGATAGAGAAGCGTAGAGAGGGAGGAAAAGAAGGAGAGAGAAGAAAAAGAGAGAGAAGAAAAAGAGGAAAAGAAGGAGAGAGAATTGGTAACGCCGAATCGTTAGGCGTTTAACGCCGAATGTTTAGGCGTTTCGCTGCTAGATTGGCCATCCCATAGGAGTTAGGAGGCTGCCCTATCTGACGTGGATGGCCAATCTAGCAGCTAAATATTTAGCCCATATGACTAAGCCTTAATACGAAGACTGAGAAAAGGGAATTAAAATAAACTAAGAAAGAAACCAAAACTAAGAAAAAAAATCCTAAACTCTGAAACACACTAGAACCATTGATAGAACTCTGATGCAAGGGTCCGAAACAAAACTGGAGAAAAAACCATACTTAGAATTTGAGATCACAAGAAGACGGTTATATAGCCTGGAAAATTTAGGGGCGCCTCCAAACGAATTAGGGGCGACACAAAAGGACAAAATAGGTCATAATCGGAAGGTTAATCCATAATCGGAAGGTTAATCCATAATCCCATTTTTTTAATAGCCAAACTACCCTTTACAATCGGTAGGTAACTATACAATCGGTAGTTAATCAACAATCGGGAGTCAATTTAGTTTATATAGCTTCCGATTATAAAGTATCCCCAAAATAAAATCCTCTATCTTTTGAATTTTGATTATCCTATAATCGGTAGTAAATAACGTTATCTTGACTCCCGATTAAAGTAGACCTTTGGCAAATATCCTACCATAATCGGTAGTCAAGATAGTTCATATAACTACCGAATATAGAGTTGCCCCAAAATGTTGATTTTGCAAAAATCCTCAATTTTTTGAATTTTGGTTGAGTCTATAATCGGTAGTAAATGAAGTTATCATGACTTCCGATTATACGAACTCTCTTTGCAAATATCCGACCATAATCGGTAGTCAAGATAGTTCATATAACTACCGAATATAGAGTTGCCCCAAAATGTGATTTTGCAAAAATCCTCAATTTTTTGAATTTTGGTTGAGTCTATAATCGGTAGTAAATGAAGTTATCATGACTTCCGATTATACAGTGGCTTCCTTTGCAAATATCCGACCATAATCGGTAGTCAAGATAGTTCATATAACTACCGAATATAGAGTTGCCCCAAAATGTGATTTTGCAAAAAATCCTCTTTTTTTGAATTTTGGTTGAGCATATAATCGGTAAGATAGGAAGAGTTATCATGACTTCCGATTATATCTTGACTCCCGATTCAATTATTCTCGAGAATTAAATGACCGTGGCCTGCAGCGGGACTGAAACCTACGCCCCGGACCCCCTGCACCCCTGTATAGCGTACTGGCATTGTATTCATACCACGTCCATGCCCGTACCGAGTTTTGTCAATCGCATTGGTTGAGCCTATAATCAGTAGCAAATGAAGGTATACTGACTTCCGATTATACAAAGGGGCCTCTTTACCAAATCCTAGCATAATCGGTAGTCAAAGATAGTTCATATAAGTACCGAATATAGAGTTGCCCCAAAAAGAGATTTTGCAAAAATCTTCTTTTTTTCTAATTTGGTTGAGCCTATAATCGGTAGTCAAAATAGTTCATATAACTACCAATATAGAGTTGTCCCAAAAATGAGATTTTGCAATCGGTAGCTAACTAAACTACCGATTATGAAGGAGCATACAAGTATTTTCATCCTATTTTGTCTTTTGTGTCACCCCTAATAAGTTTGGGGTCGCCCCTAAAAATGCTAGGATATATAGATCAAATAAGACAGCCAAATAAACTGAGAAAAATAAATAAAGAAGACAACCAAATAAGATGTATCAAAACACTCGGAATAAATAATAAAGCTTTTATATGATAAAACGAAGGAATAAACTATTTTTGCACATACGAATGAGAGAGCAACATCCTGAAGCCCACTACTAACTCCCTTCTCGTTCTTCATCTCCCCCATACCTTTCAGGATTCTAGTTGTAATTAGTCTGATAATTGCATCGATCGACTAATATATCGAGGCATCTTTTCAAACTATCCAACTTCCTACACACTTCATCCAAAGTTTTACGCAGAATGTTGCTTGCTTCATCTCGGCTGTCTAGTTTCTTTTTATAATTGTCGAGACGAGAATACAGTCCATTCATTCTCTCCAATTGGTCTTCGAAATACCCAATATCTTCGGATACAATAGTTGCTGACATCGTCTGACGAAAATAGAAGCTCTGAACTCTAACCAGATCATCCATTGTTTCCCATGTATACTCGTCGTGGATGATATCCGCAATCTCTGCCGGGAACTTTTCTACATTAATTTTATAAGGAAAAGGTTTTGATATTGACATCTTCAAAGGATGTATACTTTTCAATAAGCACTTTTATTGCTTATGGCGAAAGTCGATAAACTAGATCAAAAACAATATTGAAAACTTGCAAATCATCCGTGTATATATATACTATTAAGGCTGGAAAACGAAATCAAAACAAGGAAACTGCCTAAAATCAACCCTAAATCAGGGACGGGCCTAGCAAGGGCTAACCGAGGCTTTAGCCGTCCCTTAATTTGTCCAGAAATACGTTGGCCCACCAGCTAAATAAATTAGCCCAGTACCAAGACAGCTGAATTAAAATTTGAGTTTTTTTAAAATTTGGGTTACAAAAAAGAAGGCACACTTGCACATCACATGAAGAAAAAAGTTTTTTTTTTTTTTTTTTTTTTTTTTTTTTTGCATAGGTTTAGCCCTACCCAACCGTAATTCCTGGATCCGTCCCTGGATTATACAGGCTTGTAACTTGAGTTCAAGGGTGGGGATTGCTTGTAGTGACTTGTTTCTTACTCAGTTGAACTGCATAAACCGGCTAAAACTACAACTTGTTTCTTACTCAAATGAAAAGTGAATTAAATTGAACGCTGCTGGTAATAGCAAAAGCAGCAAGAGAGCGAGTAAGCTCTGGAGTACAAGCCCAACAAGGTATGTAGCCAGCAATAAGCCCTCAGCTTCAGCAACCACCGGACTAGTCTAACAGACTAGAAAAAAGTCAAGTTTGAGCATTCCCTTGAAACTACCAATACTAGCTCTGGAGAAAACTGCAATTTTACATGCCACTAATGCTACTGAATAAACAAGGACAAATCCGATCCTCAAGAAACGATCTCCCAAACAACCTTAATAACCAGGGATAGCTGCAAACCCATACCCTCTCTGTGCACCCCTTACTCCTTGCTTCCTGTATAGACACGGGTACGAGGGATGTCAGTCGTTCTACTCCTCTACTGGCTAAGATCGAGTTTACCGCCTCGTCGTTGATATTACGTAACTCTAAGTTCTAATCCGGAGAGTAATTCTCTTGAATTAACCTGGGTATTTAGATGGGCCTAACCCATCTAAACGGACCCACAAAGACAAGAATATTTTCACAAGAAACCAAGATATCTGACATCTTTGAAATCTTCTCCAAAATAACAAAAGAGTGGTATTTGAAGTAACAAAATGGAAGTTGAGCCTATGAAATATGCCTTCTTCACGCAAATTGGTAAAGAGGAGTGCCCAATTCTCTCTTCAAATACATCAGTGGTGATCATTTTCAGTTTCATACACAGCTTCATCATTAGAGTTATCACAAAAACTCTTATCATTAGCTCATAGGATGTAATCTTGGTCTCATAATCGAAGAGTCCTACTAGAGGAAGTTTCTCGCTTCTCAATCTTCACTTCATTTGAACTGTGAGCAACAGGATCCTTCGTGTTTTCCTCCATTTGTGCCGTTGAAGCTGCCAATGCTATTAAGTATAGTAAATATTTGCAATTAGTGAGAAGTCTGCTGATTAACTATAAATAAGACTGATATTCGATTCTCTGCACAGAAATGCGCCCAAGTGGAAGTGAGTCTATAATTTACTCATCTAATGATAACTAACTACACAAAGTAAATATCCACAAACTAATTCAAAGCTTTTAAAATTCTTTTCGCCTAGCTGAGATGTACATAATTTGCATGCAGTGTACAGAACCTGCGATATTCAATTCATTTATTCTTCAGCTGCAAGTATCATTCACCTAATTCCCTTCAAAACATTCCACCTAAAACAATTTACTCACAAGCATTCCTCAACTAAAGGGAACATTCCCCATCTAAGGTTTAAGGAGGATGGCAACTCATGCAAACTACACTCCCTTTTAAAGCGTAAATGCACTCTTCAACCAACCCTGGACACTTTGATCAGCCAAAGGAGGGCTACTTGGTTCTAGCGTGACGAATGTTGATGATGGTGTGAAAGATCCATTTTCATTCCCTACATCAAACAACGGAATTGCTGCTTCAATTTGTACTGCATGTATTACGATACAAACCCAGCCATTACCACTTCCACTTGGGTTGTGATAAATTATTGCACAAATTCCAAATCTTCTATATGTTTTTCTTAAACCATTACCACTTCCACTTGGCTTGTGATAAATTATTGCACAAATTCCAAACCTTTCATAGATTTATTATCGGTCAGTTAAATGAAATGATGATCTAATCTAAAATTTTATCTCAAGGAATAAAATCAGTCAGTTATAGACATAATTGATTAAAATTAGGTTTACCAATTGAAATGAATAAAATCGGAGTTACCTGTAACAACTGTTTAGCAGTCTCAGCTGATTGCCCTAACAGCAATTTCGAGAAAAGATGAAACCATAATGTTTCTCACGGCCTTCTCTTTTGCCTTTTATTCTTGTGCTAAAAAAAATGTTAAGGAGAGGGCTTTCCTTGTCGATTTCTTTGAGTTTCTTCATTTCTGTGTTAGTCTGGTTATGGCGTCGGAGATTTGAGAGGAGAAGAAGGGTTTTAGAAGGGAGGAGGCGGTGGAATCAGAAATTTTGATGGCAAATGTTGGGGTCACCGTACAAAAAGGAAAGATTATGAGAGAAGTATAATATAGCCTGTTTGGATGGTAGAAGTAAAAGTGTTTCGGCTTCTACAAAAGAAAGAAGTCAGAAGCAAATACTTTGTTTCGTAAAATGTTATTAGTAAAATTTTTATTTCAAAAATCATTCTGAAATTGTGTATCAGGATTAACTTTTGATTTTTCACAAAACAATCAAAATCAACAGCTACTACGAGATTGAATCAGCTTCAGGCTCTCAAGCAAAATAAACGTGTGCTAGCGTCAGCGACGGAACCAGAATTCGTGTTAGGATGGGCTATTTTTTTTTTCTTCCTGAATACCTAATATCAATCGTCCCATCATCGAAAAAAAAAAAACAAATACAACAAACCTAGCAACATGTCGTATTTTTCTTGAAGAATAACCGCTTGGATCAAATTTACTCAAACTGTTGTTAAAGGTGTTGAGAAATGATCCCAGCAATTTGTTATCATCGGATGGGGGTTTTTTATTCTTTACCTAGGCTTGTAGGTAGCAGACCTCTTTGAGGATTTTTTTTTCTTTTTTAAATATGAATTTATTCCCATCATAGTGCGCTATTTCAATTAAGTCTAATGGTATATCCCCACCGGTACAACATAGAATTGAGGCTTCATTATGTAGACAAGAGATTCAATACGTACTTACGAAAAATACTAATAAAATGTCAATAAACATAAGATGAATTAAGTGAAAGTGAAACACAAAATTTCCGACCAAAATAATATGAAAATATAAACTACCAGATGTAATTGTGGTAGGCCGAGAGAATGTCGATAACATCACATACAAAAAATGAAAATGTGACTGATCATCGGATACGTCTTGGGAAAAAGAAATAAAAATGCAAGTCCTTACTATAAATGCTCACTTATAAGTTGAGACACACTGCATCCTAGGGACCCAACAACACATGACTAGGTATAGTTAATTTATGTGTAGTCAAAACTAAAAGAAGAATTGGCTCTATTACGGTGCATTATTTATAGATTTAACGATGTATTCTCTTGTTCATAGAGTACAACTTCGTTGGATCTTCTTTCAAATTACATTTCATTTTCGTTAAAAATTCTTTCATTAAGTTACTAATGGTCTAATACAAATTTGCTAACTAGGATATTTTATTTTTTGCTACTGATTACAAGGGCCCAGAAAAGCTTTCGGGGATTTTGGGGTGGGCTACAACCTGGGTAAGCCACCCCTCCCTCCGTCCCTAGCTAGCGTTAAGGCTTTCATTTAAAGGGTAAAAGCTCGTCGTTATACTTGGTCTAGAGATGCTATTTAAGCCCAACCTTTCAATCTATGAACAACTCACAGTAATAAGCAAGACATGAGATTATTGTGTTAATAAGAGTTAGGCTCCTAGGCTTTCATTGGAAAAGACGAAACCCCAATATGCATTGGACCGTCCCAAGTCCAAAGGAAGCCAGCCTTGGACGAGGGAGTGCTAAGCACTCCAAACAGACTATAAAGGGCTTACTAATAATAGAAAATGGACTCACCTAATAATGAGATTTGTGTCGCATTTTTTTTTTTTGATGTCGTTATAAGAAAAAATATTAAAATAGGTTTTAATTTTTCAATTAAAATACGAAATCGAGTAATTTATTTATTGAAGGATGAGAAGAGCAAGGAATACTGATTCATTTTTACATTTGATGATGTTTGATACACGAAGTAATGTTTAGAAGGGAAAAAGTCAGAAATGAGGTTCGGAATAAAACTTCATACTTTAAAAGTAAGTAAATTTTATGTGAAGTAAAAAATATTTTTTCTTTTTAACTTGGTTAGAGCATTGCTTCATTTGAACACGCTAAGCGTTGGTATGTCTAATTTGGTTTTCATATTTTAATTTCAAAACTCAAGGTCGCTTGATTAGATTACTAGAGTCAAATTAGTTAGGTTAGATTAAGAAGTCTAAAAGTGTTGGGACAAACTCGTGTTACTCCGAATAACCTGAAGATGTATCGACATTAACGAACACATCATCCTTTGTTCGAGGTTAGTAATACAAGACTTGACTTGTTTCCATTTTTATCTACTTTACTTTCAAGTCGTTTATATTGAAAAAAATAACATGCGAAATTATATATATGAATCTCTAGTATTGGAGATTTGGTCATTTTATTATGCTCAAAGTGTCAAGAAAAGATATACACGTTGTAGCACAATTCAAGTATATTGAATTACGAGGTATAATGTCTATCTTTTGAACTTTGTAATTGGGACATAACATTATCTTTCTAACTTGTTACTAGATTGTGTAATGAACTTTAGGTTGATTCCATGCCTAGAAAATTATGTTTAACTACATGAGTTTAAGGAAGTAAACTAGCTAAAATTGTTTTGTAGCTGAAAAGAAACAATGAGATTTGGTGGTCTGATTCCATTGGGGATCTATAGCAGTACCAATCCCTATTGAAGATCTCTTAAAGGACCAGTCCCAATAGCAAAATGTATTTCCAGCTTTCATATAAACTTTAGGGTTCATGTGAATATCGAATATGAATTGTTATTTAGAGAAGTTCATGTTAGAGTACTACTTGGTTGAACTCACCAAGCTTTGGTATGTCCGCTTATTTAAACACTTATTTGGGATCAAGAAACGACTACTAGTACCTAGTAATTTTAGTTTTCGAGTATTGATTTGATTGACTTACAGTAGTTATCTCTTGATCTGCACCTTGTTTGATTCTTCTTGAGAGCCTTCTCTTCTGACATAATGTCACTCAAACTAGATCAAGAGTATAACATTGACTTGTGATCATTCATTGTAAAATGCACCTCGTTCGTATGTGAACGATCATAAGTCGGGAATCAAGTTTGTTATTGTGTGGGTATAGAAAACTATTGAAGATTGAAGATAAGAAGATTTTTCTTATTGGTTTTGTCTCTTCGTGATTTTCTTCGTTCGAGAAATTTGATCGGGTGGGATCCGACTAGATCTAGTTTATCTTTGATAGAATGATTGTTGACTAGTCGTATTTATATCGACAGGTTATCATTTGGTGGTACTCTTCAAAGGTCCGAATTTGGTAGTTTTGTTTCACTTGATATGGTTAACTTGTTTAATCCGGATCCCGGAAGTTCTAAACCCCGACAAAGGAGTTTAATCATTTTAAATAGAAAAGCCTTTGTCACACTCAACAAGAAATATATATAATTGACTTCTTGATATAGAAGTGTGGTTACCAAACATATTAGATATTTACTTGTTTGGAAGACGATCCAAAGGGTTGAGTGCTTAAGTTCTTCGTAGAGACTCAAGCAACTTAAGATAGTGGACTCTATTTTAGGATACACGTGTGTTGGCCAGATCATTGTTGGCACAAGGATACGAATGAAACTAGGTAACTAGGGGTAGTTTACTTGGTCTCAACCGTATGCAGCTTGGTAGTGTTTTTGTATAGCGGCTTAGTTCCGAGAGTATTCAAAATGGACTAGGTCCCGGTTTTTTTCGCATTTGCGTTTTCTCGTTAACAAAAATGTCGTATTTGTTTGCTTTTACTCTTTCTCCATTAAAAGTTATTTAATTATAAAAGCATCGCTATACTTGTATGCTTGAAGTCCATTAGATTCGAAAAGATTGTGGTATAATTGGTACTCTCGTCATTTCAATTGGTACCAGAGCGAAGTTCATATAAAACAGATTAACATCCGGTATGGAATTCCTTTAACTTACAAGTGAAGATTACTCTTCAATCCGAAAGGAAATCAAAAGGATTAATGGTCTTGGTTTTCATTGAAGATCTTAAGTATGGGTTGATCCTAACTTATATAGGGAATCAAGGTATAATTGTTCCCTACCTATATTAAGAGTCAAGTAGAACCGATCCTAGCTTTCTTTAGGCTTCATGGTAGAACCGGTACCAATAGGAAAAACCGAATTCTATAAGTTGTATATACTTTAGGGTTTGTGTGATTTGGAAATTGGGTTTACAAAATAGGAAAGTTCAATATGTCTACATAGTGATTAATCGAACATGTGCTGAAATCTTATTTCTTAATTGTTCAAAGATATTCCTTGATACTCAAGGTGAGATCCCAAACCGAAAATTGTATAATCTTTTTGAGATTTTTGAAAATATGCATTTTTTTTATCAACAATCAAAACATATCTTTGGAAATATATATTAGTTAATTGCTAGCTAATATTGAGTTTTCCATTGAGATTTCGGTTATACAGTTGGATATCGGTTGGAATTTATAAAACTGAATTTAGGTGCTTTATTGCATATCTTTTGAATATCTTTTGTTATGAAAACTTCTTGATGTCCAAACTAATTGGTCTATAAATAGTCAAGTTTGTTCTTCTTACAAACTTATTATGAGCCAGACAAACTTCATCTTTGATCTTTCTATAATTTATTGCGATATTCCACTCCTACATTATAGCAAGTTTCAATCCATCTCAAATATTTATGTTTATGATATGGTTGTTGATATGGTTATTGAAGAAAAAATTGGCAATTGCGTTTATTATATGGTTATTGAAGAAATTTGAAAGAGCGCAAGAGACTGACCAAGCAAAAAAAAAAAAAACACGAAGATGATAAAGTTAGTAAATATATGGAGAACACTATCTTATTTGGTCATTTCACAGATTTAACTGTAAACTAGATGGTCAACATTGTCAAACAAAGTCAATGTGTTGGCTGGGCACCAAACTCAAACTTGGACAAAGTTAGGTACCAAATGCAAAGGGGTACCTATTTATAGGCACCGTGACTCAAAAAGTCCCTTATTAATTTTGGTTGTCGTTAATTTTGGCGGTGTTCTTTGGCTGGTTATGATGGTGTCGGTGTTAATTTCCGCGATGTGTTTGACTTTGACTTTTTTTTAAAAAAATCTGGTTTACATGAAATTTGGTGTGGTGCTGGTTAATTACGGAGGTAGTGATGGACTGATGGTGTCGCTGGCTACGACATGACTGACCATCCGAGTTACAGTTAAATAAGGTGGAGATGCAAGATTATTAATTTATTTTTGAAGCATGAAATACATAAAGAGCATTCCTAGATAGCTATTACACGTGGATATCTTGTACCTACAGAGTCATTTAATAGAAATTGGTTGAGAAAATGTGGGATTGCCTGGTCCCATGTTGTTGTTGATAAGTTTCCTGCTTGGCTTCCATCTGCTGCAAAGTTTTTCGACCATCCGCTACCTGATTCCCTTCTCTATAATTGTGTTGTATAGCACACAGAGGAATTTTTCACATTCTCTGTTTTATTTTGGTAATCGTTTCTGCAATATACCACTGAGCTTCACCCTCCGCTTTTATGAAGCGCATCAGATTTTCCGAATCCGTCTCAAACATAACTTTTGACCATTATCTCTCCGTTGATGTCCTTGATGCCAGCAGAGTTGCGCGCCCACGTTTCAGCTATTAGCGTCGTAGTTATTCATAGAGGATGCGCGAGAGCCATCACAGTTTGAACACTCGAATCCCTACAAATAAAATCTGCTCCCGCCATTCCTGGATGTCCCCGAGCAGCCCCATCCGTGTTGATCTTTATCTAATTTGGTTCTGTTCTGGTTCAGCCTGCTAAGATTATTGTTGTTGCTCTGATATTTGTTGGGGTGGTCCTGGTTGATGGGTCTCTAGGTAAAACCGGGGGCAAAACTTTTTTTGCCCATTTGAATTCATCTTGTTGCTTCAAGGTCTGTGCCAGGATGTCGTCTAAGGGTGTATGGCGTTGTTTAAAAACTAGTTTATTTATGGATGTCCAGGAGTTCCAGAAAAGAAACAAAAAGCTGATAGCGAGGTGGTATGGTTAGCGTCCTGCAGAATTTATGGAGAAATGCAAGATTTGGTTGGTAGTGAGATTGAGAAATGCAGATTGTTCATTTAGTGATCTGAATATCTGACTATTGGATTATGAAGGGTATGATAGTCATTACTAAATGGTTTTATAAAAAAGAAGAGAGTATCAATTGACATTACTATGTTACCCAGTTTCATTCAAGCTTTTCACGCTAAAAAATAAAAAACATTGAGGGGTAATTTAGTCATTTAATTACAAACTGGTGAAAACACCTCTCTTTTTTTCTTTAGGCCAAGCACTATGGTGTTGTTTTTCCCTTCCCTATCCTCTATATGTAGGAAAATATGTAAAAAGTCGTCTCCTATGGTCTCCCATATCCCTACTGGGAAGGGATATTCCTTCCCTACATTTTAAACTGGATCAGTAGTAGGGATGGGAAACGTGTAAAATTGTGCTTTACGGAAACTGAGTATCCGTTTGGGAGTTGAAACGGATAATGAGTTTCCGTAGCATTTTACACGGATACTAACCGTTTCTGATTGTCACTGTTTTACCTTAACACTTTTCTTTTTTACTAAAACTCTTTTCTTTTATACCATCTTTATCATTTTTTTTTCCTATTAATTATCTTTTAACTTGTAAAATTAAACGGTATCCATTTAGCACTATTTACAAACTTCCGTGCAATGCAGGGAAGTGATAAAAGCGCACTATAGTGAGGTTGTCTTCTGATCCATATCCCCACATTCAAGGGATAACCCCACCCATAGTGCTCGGCCTTATAGGAGCAAGATAAGAGATTTTGTTGTGCTTTCCCATTCACAGAATCACATTCATTATTGAAATTCGATGTGGCCTTGGGCAAACTGTGGCATGGGCTTTGAATGAGCTTTTTGAAGTTTCATGGGCTTTGAATGAGCCCCGTTTTTTGGGGACCAGCCTTTTTTTGAGGGGACCATGATTTTATTTTGGGTAAAGACATTAGAAGTAATTCTAGGTCACCCCATATCTAGTCATTTATTTAATACCTAATCTACCCTCTTAATTAATTTTAGGTTATGATTAGTGAAATGATTAGTTAAAAACAATTAGTGAGATTAAATTAAAAGATGAGTTTATTATTAGTTGAGTAGAATTATTGTGAAAGTAGAGTTAGAGAAGATGAAGGAGATAAACATGAAAAATATTTTTTTTTTCCAATTCACCCCCTTTGAGTATTCAAATGATGGATTTTATCAACCACAACCGGAGGAAGAGTATTTGGGTGAACAAGTATGCTCCAAACTTAGATAATGTATGTTGAATTGGTAAAAACTTCCCCAAAATATAAAATTTTGAATTGGATTTTGAACAGTTCGGTTATTTTATATGAAGAACAAGTAACCGAACTCATCTGAAGGTGTAGTTCGGTTGCTTTGTGAGGATGAACAAGTAACCGAACTCATCTGAATGTGTAGTTCGGTTGCCTTGGGAGATAAACAAGTAACCGAACTAGTTTGAAGGTGTAGTTCGGTTGCTTGATCCAAACACGCTTGTTACCGAACTCCATATTAATGGAAGCTCGACATGCGGCGTTATGTTCTGGTTGGTTCGCAACTAACCGAACTTTATGTACAAATAAATTTTAACCAAGTGTATAAGGTCTCGGTTGGTTCGCAAATCTGTATGCTTTTGCGATCCAACCGAACTAAGTTTAATAAGTTAGGTTGTTTCGCAAACTTGAGATCAATTGCACAACCAACCGAACTTAACAAACAAAAATTTCTTATGTTTTTAACCGTAGAGTTCGGTTACATGGGAGTTTTAAGATTTTTGCGAAATAACCGAACAAAGTTGATAGAGTTCTATTATAAGAGAAATAAAAATAATGGGAAAAACAAGAGTTCGGTTACATGGCAACTTTTTTCTTATGTTTTTAACCCTAGAGTTCGGTTACATGGCAGTTTTATACATTTATGCGAAAACAACCGAACTCGCGGTTAATAACATAGTTATAAAGCATATAGAAATGTAACTCATCTCAAGGTGTAGTTCGGTTGCTTTGTGAGGATGAACAAGTAACCGAACTCATCTCGAATGTGTAGTTCGGTTGCCTTGTGAGATGAACAAGTAACCGAAATCAACACCGTAACCTCCATTAAACCTCTCCACAACTTCCATTTTCAACTCATTTTGATGATTACTTCTCATTTTTTCAACCAAAAACAAACGACAAGTAATGGGTTTGTGAGAATATCTTTGTTAAAGATTTAAATTAAGCTATATATATATATAGTAGGTGGTGGTAATCGGTGGTTGGTGGTGGTGATAATCAGAGGTGGTGGTGGTGGTACTCGGCGGTGGTGGTGGGAGGAGGTGGTGGTGGTAATCGGCGACGGTGGGCGGTGGTGATGGTCGGAGGTGGTGGTGGTAGTAATCGGCGGTGATGGGCGGAGGTGGTGGTTATATATAGAGTGAGAGAGAGGTGGTTATTAGGTTGGTTTTAAATTAAATTAGGTTAAGGTAGGTTAGTAATTTCAACGCATTAGGACACCCCTTATAACTAGAGGGAAGGTGGCCTAATAAGACCATGGTCCCCTCAAAAAAACCATGGTCCCCAAAGAATGGTTCTTTTATTGGAATTTAACTTGTAATCTTTAGACGAGATTTTCACGGTAAAATAAATTAATACTCGAGCTCGAGTTAGCTCATACTATAATTTACTGCAGGTCTTCGATCATTCAAAGATATAGGATTCTAAAGACGAGTGCAATATCAAACATGACATGTTTTAAACGAGCTAAAACAGCTAGGCATAAGGTAAAACTAGAAATCTACTACTCTTATGTCAAAAAACTTAATCCAGAACTAGTGAGAAAAAGGTAATTAGTGCAACTGAATTACAGAAGACAAACAGCAAAAGCTTTTGATGTGGTCATCAACTAAATACTTCCTATCAGATTTGGCTTTCTGGGCATGGCCCTGCTAAGAGACCTGCTTTGGGGTCAACGGGGTGTCCCCTTCCAAAAGCATTACGTCTTTTCCTTGGTGTCTCGTTCTTAGATTTCCCAGATTCAGTTTCATCACCTTCAACAGATAACTCTCCATCTGTCCTCTTACGCTTCCCAGTTGTAGAGGGAACGTCCAGACCCTCACCTTTGTCAGAGCTGTTCTTTCTCGAATATTGCTCCTCGACGGTCTTGAAATATTCCATATATTTTTCTGGAACATCTACCTCAACTGCTGAAGCACCACATTTCCGTATGTGGTGACTCATCATTTCAACAAATCTGGATCAGTAAAAGCAAGTACGCTCCTCAAAAAATTTGCAGTAAGTTCCATCATCTAGCAATGCAGGTGTAATGCAGTCGAAAATTATATAAACAAGATCCTCACTAGCTCCTAAACCAAGTGCTGATGCAAACTCCATTATCACACACCTTGTGCTTCTTGCTCATCTACCTTCCTGTTTCCCCTTGATTCTCCAATTCCCTGCTAATAACGAAATAAAAAACTTTTTTACTTCTATGATATCAGTTATAGATGCCAAGCATCCAATTGTCTCCTTCAAATATTTGCGTTTCTCCAGGGAGAATTAGAAAATGCATCAGTAAGAGCCTGAAGCAAAACAACAGAGCATGATGCCAAAGCCTTGATGTTCCTTTTGCAACTTCTATTCAGAACAGTTATTTATATCATTAAGCACATCAATCAGCACAAGCACACAGACACTTCTATTCAGAACAGTTATTTATATCATTAAGAGACCTAACAGTCCTGTAAACTTTACAAGATTTTCGTACCAAACACAATTGGAGATTCAAAACCAGACCCATAAGCCTACGCTAGTTAATTGAATCGAAAACTCTGATGACCAAAAACACACTAATGCATCAATTCTCATTGCATTAGTATCAGTTCTTATCTCAACCAAAAACTAAATCAATTAAGATGCTCATTTTAAAAACACACACACAGAAAAGGAAAAGATCAAGATCATAGCAGTAATATGATAATTAACAAAAGTTACAAAGCTTACTTGGACTAGCGATTGGATTTAAAGTATCTCCAAATGGTCAAATATAAATCTGCAGTGGTTAATAAAGAACAAGAAAGATAAGATGGAGGGGAATCAACAATTTTTGGGGAATCAGTTCCATTCCCAAAAAAATCTAACTTTTTAACAGTTTCGCCAATAGATGATAGTTTTTCCGTCACCATGGATACCCCTAGATCAATACCACCACCTGTTGGTAATTCCCATCATAATTGCATTCAACAAGAAGTCTAGTAGCTAGTACTGTATAACTTAAATTCATACTTCCATAGAATGTGACTAATTTCAATTTCCAACATTTAATTACAGTAAATGAAGGAAGTACAGAAATGGAGTATGTGTTGTTTTCCGTTTTATAGCAGAAGCATGGGAAGTCCAGTAACATATCAAGTGACCTCATAACTACGTCGTTAAGTTTACTTGCTCCATGCAATTAAAACAGTGTAATATCAAAACAGTGTTGTACATGGTTCCCTAAGAGATACCATGCTTTGTACGAAGAGACTTTGATAAGCTCATATGAGATAAAAATAGAAAGCACTTGGGAACAGTTATTGTGTTCATGCGTTCATAAGCTAGTAGATTAGTGTAGCACAGATAAGGGTAACAGGGATAGGTTTAAGTTTCGTCAGAAACTTAATTAAAACCTGATTCTAGGATCAAGAATTAAGAGATTGAATAATCAAAGTTGATAATAATATTGAATAAAGAGATGTCTCCCTGTAAACAAGAGACCTAGCCCTTATATAAGCTTACAAGACCTGATAAAAGGAAAGAGTTTTACGTAAACTAGAAAAGGAAATACTTGCAAAGCAATCAAACTTAAACTGACGTAAGGGATCAACTGTCGTAGTTGATCCATAAGCATTGGATCAACAAATATTGTTGATCCAGAGAAAGATGTACTACATCGGTCCCCCTTCTTGAAAGAAACTCGTCTCGAGTTAATGAATAGAAAGAACTTCATTCTCCCCATGAAAAGTGAAAATTTCTTGAACATTAAATATATTAGAGATGTTCCAAGTTGATGGAAGATCAATAACATATGCATTATCACTGATTTTCTTCAAAATCTTGAATGGTCCATATTTCTTCATCTTGGTCTTGTTGTAAGTACCAGTAGAAAATCTTTCTTTTCTGAGATGAATCATAACCAATTCTCCTTCATCAAAAGTCTTAAGTCTTCTATGCTTATTTGCATCCTCCTTGTACTTGTTGTTAGAATCATAAGCTTTGACTTTACTTCTTGATGTATGAGTGAAGCTTTCTCAATAAAGTTATCTCGCCTTAGCATTTGATTTACGCAGCTTTGGAAGAACCACCAGATCCAAAATATGATTAGGAACCTTAGAATAAACAATTTCAAAAGGTGTCTTACCTGTAGATCGATTGACTGAAGTGTTATAAGAAAATTCCATGTTGGGAAGGAAATTGTCCCATTGTTTCTCTTTTCCACCAATAACTTTTTGCTCTAATCGATTGACAACTTCAGTTTGTCCATCCGTTTGAGGATGAGCAGTTGTACTATACTTTTGAAGTTTAGTTCCTGGACGCATCCATAAAGATTTCCAAAAAGTAGCTTAAAAACTTAGTGTCTCGATCGAAGTAATTGTCTTGGGAATTCCATGCACGTACTACTTCTTTGAAGAATAAATAGGCAACATTGGAGGCATCAGTAGTTTTCTTGCATGCTATGAAGTGAGCCATTTTTGAGTATCGATCAACAACCACCATAATAGAATCATTTTTTCTGGCAGTACATGGTAAACCAAGCACAAAGTCCATACTAATATCCACCCAAGGTGCATCAGAATTGGAAGTGGAGTATATAATCCAAAGGTTTTGAATATTACCTTAGATTGGGTTTGACAAACCATGCATTGTTGTACGTACTTCTGAATGTCTCGTTTTATTGAAGGCCAAAAATAACTTTCCTCAACCAAAGTAATGGTTTTATCACGTCCAAAATGTCCTCCTAAGCCACTTCCATGTAATTCTTGGATCAAATGAAGACGTAAAGAACACCGTGGTATACATAAACGATTTCCTTTAAAAAGAAAACCATCTTGAATGAGATAATCATCAACACTGCCTGTTCAAGAACCACACTTTTCCCATAAATTTTTAAAATCTTTATCTTCACCATATAGATCTTTCAAGAAATCAAAAGCTAAACTCTCATGTTTAAGAGTAACTAAAAGATGAGCTCTTCTACTCAAAGCATCAAAGAACTTGATTAAGTTTTCCACTTTGATGTTTAATGGAAAATGTATATTGATTGATAGTTGATAACCACCTATCATGCATTCTATTGACCTTTGCTGAAGTTTTCAGAAACTTGAGAGCTTGATTATCAGTGTTGACAACGAACTCACTGTGAATAAGATAAGGATGCCAATTCTTAAGAGCTTGAACTAGAGCAAATAATTCTAACTCATAAGTAGACCACTTTTTTCTTGTATCTGAATTCTTTTCACTATAATATGCAATTGGATGTCCTTCCTGAGATAACACAGCACCAATGCCAACAACAGAAGCATCACAATGAATCTCAAAAGGTTTATCAAAATTTGGCATGGCAAGAACAGGTGCACTGCACAATTTTTCCTTAAGAAGATTAAAGCTCTTATCTGCTTCTTCAGTCCATTCAAAAGTATCACACTTCAAACAATCTGTCAAACCAGCTGCAATAGTACTAAAGTTTCTCACAAATCTTCTATAGAACGAAGCTAACCCATGAAAACTTCTTACTTCACGTATAGATGTTGGAGTAGGCCAATCCACAATTGCCTTAACTTTAGAATCATCCACAGAAATACCAATATAAAACACAACATATCCCAAGAAAGTGACTTTGTTTGTAAAGAAAGTGCACTTCTTTAGATTCACATACAAAACATTGTCTGCAATTACCTTAAAGACTTGAGATAAATGTGAAATATGCTCTTCTTCATTGTTGCTAAAAATTAGTATGTCATCAAAATATACGATGACAAATTTTCCAAGAAAAGGTTGCGTAAACTTGATTCATAAGTCGCATAAAAGTACTAGGAGCATTAGATAATCCAAAAGGCATGACCAACCACTCATACAAACCTTCTTTTGTCTTGAAAGCTTTTTCCATTCATCACCTTCTCGAATACGTATTTGATGATAACCACTACGTAAATCAAGCTTTGTAAACACTTTAGCACCCGAAAGCATATCTATCATGTCATCAATTCTTGGTATGGGAAACCTATATGGTATAGTAACTGTTTAATGCTCTACAGTCTATACACATACGATGTCCACACCCGTCCTTTTTGTCTACTAAAAAGGCCGGACTAGCACAAGGACTCTTGCTAAGTCTTATCAAACCTTTTTGTAACAAATCATCAACTTGACCTTGTAAAATCTCATGTTCCTTAGGACTTAACCTATAATGAGGCTGATTAGGAATAGAAGTTCCAGGTATAAAGTCTATCTGATGTTGTAAATCTCAATGGAGGTAAAACATTTGGTAACTCAAAGAGAAATAAATCATTAAAAGAAGATAACAGAGGTTGTACCTTTTCTGGAATTTCCACCATTGGTTTATCAACTTCATGAGAACTCAAAGAATGATTAGGTTGTAAAGAATGAACAATGGTAGCAACTAGTGCATTTGTCTTCTTATCTGTTGGTTCCTTGACTGAAGTAGGAGGCTGTAAAGGCCATAAAACTTTAGTAAACCCTTCATGAACAAAGGTATAAGTATTCTCATAGCAGTTATGAACAGCACGAATATCATACTGCCATGGTCGTCCCAATAATAAACTTGCTGCAGTCATGTTAATAACATCACACAAAGCATAATCTGAATACCCCGGAAAAGAAAACTTCACCAAACATTGATGGGTGATCTGCTGAGTGGATGAACTGTTTATCCAACCAACTGAATATGGCTTTGGATGTAGAGTAACAGGTAAACCAAGTTTTTCAACCAACTTTGCAGAAACATAGTTTTCTGTACTTCCACTGTCAATGATCATATTGCAAAACTTTTCTTCAATGAGACAATGAGATTTGAAAATACTATGTCGTTGAGTAGGACATGGTTCAGTGATTAAAAATGGTCGAATCATTCCAAGAAAATCTGCATCATAAGTCTCATGTTCTTGAAGATAAAGTAATTCTTCGTCTTCTAGATCTTCTTCTTCCAAATTTTCGTCTTGAGTTTCATTAATGTAAGCATGAAACTTGCGACAATCACTAGAATTATGGCCAGTTTGGTTGCACTTATTACATCTATCTCCTCTAAATTTGGTATAAGGATTAGAGGATTTAGATAATGGTGGAAATTGTTGTTGAAATTGGTTACCTCTAGTATGGCGAACAACATCTCGTTGAGGATTAGTTTGAGGTGGTTTAGCAGATGGTATATGCATCATTGGAGCAGCTTCTGGAATAACAGATGTTGTTTGTTGATGCTGATATGGCTGGCTTGTACTTTTTTCAGTTGGTTCAACAAAGACAGTTGATCCCTTTGAATATGGAGCAACATTTCGTTGATCCCTTTGTCACCTTGATAACCATAAGAAGAATTATATGGTCTAGAAGTTTTATAATAATGTTGATAACGATCTTGACGAGGTGATGCAAATACGGAAGAATTTAATACACGCCTTTCAATCTTTATAGCTTGTTGAATAGCTTCAACCATTGTAAAGCTGCATTGTGTCATTCCTGTTGAATCGATTGTTCAATCCATCTATAAAACGTGCAACCAACTGTTCTTCAGTTTCGCTTCATCCCTGTTACGAGCAATTAATGCATAGAATTCAGCTACATATTCTTCTACTAGTCTAGCTCCTTGTCGCCGCTTTGAAGTTTGAGAAACAAATTTCTTGCTTAAAATCTTGTGGTAGAAACTTAGCTCTTAATAAGTCTCGCATTCTCTTCCAAGTTCGTATAGGAGGTTTGTGATACTTACGTCGATCATCACAAAGAGTTTCCCACCAAGCTGCAGCTCCACCTTTAAGTTTATAAGCAACTAGTTTCATTTTAGAAGAATCGAGGACTTCCATAAAGGTGAAAAACGATTCTACTTCATATAACCAATCAGAAGATATCTTCAATATGTAAACCACCATGAAAACTAGGAATATCAGCCTTTAATTTGTATTCTGAAGATTTCCATAAGAATTCATATTAGACTTCAATAGTTTTTTCGTCTTTCCATTGTTGTTCTAAGACATCTTCATGTTTGTCTTCGTAAATCCCTCGTTGATCGCTCTCATTGTAAATTTTTATGAATATAACCTTCTAATGGTTCTTACACGATGAACAACATGTGAAACATGCCCAGGAATAGACGTATTTTGAGTAAAAGAAGGTTTAAGTTTCTTTGTTTCATCATCTGTGGTTTCTCTTGTCTTCTTTTCTCCTTCTTCTTCATCATCAGTTAACTTCGGCATCTCCAAATCACCAAGACCAACATGTTTCCATATTTTGTCTATACACTCTCCATGCAAATCAAGTCTTGTTTTCAGCGAACTTGTAGCTGAATCAATCTTGGTGTCAAGCTTGGTTTCTAGAGAATGAATGGAAGTTTTAATCTCGTCAAATTTGTTTCCAAACTTGGTTTCGAAAAGCTTTTCAATTTCAGCATAGGTGATAGGTTTATCTGCCATTGAAAAGAAAACTAATATAGCTTTGTGAAGAAAATTTTAGGGTTTTGAGTTGTGCGGAAGCTATGTAAGGATCTGTTTCTAGGTAAAAACTAAAAACGTCAGATTCGATACCAACTAGTGTAGCACGAGATAAGGGTAACGAGGGGATAGGTTTAAGTTTCAGAAGTAAACTTAATTAAAACCTGATTCTAGGATCAAGAATTAAGAGATTGAATAATCAAAGTTGATAATAATATTGAATAAAGAGATGTGTCCCTGTAAACAAGAGACCTAGCCCTTATATAAGCTTACAAGACCTGATAAAAGGAAAGAGTTTTACGTAAACTAGAAAAGGAAATACTTGCAAAGCAATCAAACTTAAACTGACGTAAGGGATCAACTGTCGTAGTTGATCCATAAGCATTGGATCAACAGTCATTGTTGATCCAGAGAAAGATGTACTACATCATAGATGAACTACGCCAATATAAAGTCCTTCTACATGCATAATTGTGGTCCAAAATTCAAACATGCTCAAGAAAATGTAGTTATTTCCCCTACATTCATACTCATCATGCCAAAAAACCAAGGATGTTGCTTAAGAAAGAAAAACTCACACGGTATAAACCTCCATTTGATAACAAATCAACAATGTTAAGACCCACTCCATTTGCCTTTCCACATGACACACCGTAATAACAATACAAAGAAGTTACTATGACCAACGACATCAGTGTTTGTATTTGAGAATCATTACCATGTTGAAGTTTTGAAGCACATATTAATACTAACTCAAATGAGATGCTATCAGTTCCAAAGTGCCAAACCTATAATTTACTAATCAACCAAAAACTTTCCACATAACAATCATCTTTTCCCCCTAAATCCCAATCATAACAGATCAAAAAATCAATTACAAAAAACTGAAAATACAGAATCCAAATCAAAGTAGACTCAAATTTTTAATCTAATAATTTGAATGCATCCGATAAGAAAGACTTACCTTCATGAACTTCAACACCAAAGTTGAGGCAATTTCCAGTCAAGTGGTTGTGTTGGCCAACTGGAATTGGCACCTCACCATTTCTATCTCCGTTGATTCTTTATCACCCCAACCTAATACGAATCGATGTAATTTCTTCAACCCCAAATTCTCTTCAATAAAAAAAATTAACTTCAAAATTAGAGAAATCAATAAATCTTACCAATCAGATTTTAGTATGAAATAGGGGGCATTTTAGACATTTTGAGTACAAATCAAAAATCTTCTCCGGTCGAAAATTAAGTCTTGGGTTAAGTGGCAAAATGCCCCAATTTGGACTACAACGTTGTGAAAATGCCCGGGACGTTAGGCAAAATATCAAAATGCCCCAGTCCGTTAGTTTTACCAATACTAATCAAATTGGGGCATTTTGACAACCTTTGACTGGTCAACGATGTTGTGAAAAGTCAATTTTGCCCTTCGACAGAGATAGCCGCCCTACATGATGTCACACATGTGCTAATGACGTCATACACGTGGGCACTACAAACAAATGACACGCGTGCAACCTAATCTGTCGACACGTGGAAAGTGTGTGACACCTGTACCACTCGTGTGGTACACACGAGTGCATCTATTCTTATCTTTTTCCTTGGTCGTGTTTGAGCCACAGAAATCCAAAATAGGGTCGAGAGCGATCGAGACAGAGAGACAGAGAGCGATAGAGATAGAGAGACAGAGAGCGATCGAGAGATAGAGAGAGATCGAGAGACAGTTGGGTTGCGGATCGAGAAGATAGATGAGACGGAGAAGGTAAGAGATCGCGTTTCTTAACCCGGTGAAGAACATGTAACTTTTAACCCTAAATTTGTTTTTCGATTTAGGTTTTCAAACCAAACCATTTGAAATTGGTATATGCGATCGTGGTTTCGAGAATAAAATGATATTAAGGTTTCGTAATCTATAGGATGGGTTTCACCACGGTTGTAATTAGGAATTCACAGAATTCCCTAATTACAACTGTGGTGATTACTGTAAAACAATAGCTCAACCCTTTTACTGCCTTAGAATGAATGATATACACAAGCAGTAAGGGTATGTTATTATTGCTTTGGACTGTATCTTATTTAACTTAGTGGAAATTCAGATGCATTGGATACAAAATTGCTTCCATGATTGATGAATTAATGGGTATATATGAACTTTGTATATGAATTTTGAACTTGAGGATAATAGCTATGCTTCTATTTGGTCAAATTGATGATATGGTTATACACAAAGTTATCTTGTTTTGGTTATACTTGTTTTGGTTATACTTCTATCTATGCTTGGTGTTGTCTGAGGCATATTTGAAGACTTTTTAGTGATGATGGTGCTTACCAATTGCCAAACTCTTCCACATATGCAATCTATTTACGCTTAATTTATATCTCCATGTCTCTGTGTTGTTGAATTTAGTGCTGTTACTTGCAAAATGACTACAGTGGCAATAAATTTCTCTTCTATCTCTTCTTATGTGTGTTGATTAACCCTTTTGTGTTGAAACATATGCTGGTGCAAGTTGAAATTCAGCTGCATTTGAAACATAATTGTGTCTCTTTCATTAAAACTGACTATTGTGTCATTTTTGTTAAATGTTTCAGAATGGGTAGTGAGGATAGGAATTTCTGGATTACAGATATAGGGAAGAGGTTTAAGGACCTTTATTGTTTTGGTTGTAAGTCGGTACCAAAGTGGAGAAGCTTTCATGGCTATGCTAAAGAGCAGGTTGGTGAATGAACAGGGTATGAATTCTGCACTAGAACTGTTTTTATTTGATGATGATGATGGGAATGCATATGATAAGTGTGAATCAGAGGAGGTGTTTATTTCATTTTGGAATAAAGGTAAACCAGGAAAAGACAATTTGGCAAGACTGTGGTTCACTGTAGTTATTCCTACAATTAAACATTGGGGTTTTAATTGTGATTCTTCTAGTGTTAGTGGGGTAAGTGGTGTGACTGATTTTATGAGTCCAGTGAAGAAGAAAACTGTTAGTAAAAGGGTTGTGGTTAGGAGGAGTCCAAGACTTAATAAGACTGCTAGTGTTAGTGGGGTAAGTGATATGAGACCAAGAAGACTTGATTTTGTGCATGAAGACCCAATTGTTTCTACACAAGCATCTGTTGCAGAAAACCATGTGCATGAAGCACAAGTTAATCCTACACAAGCATCTGTTGCAGATAACCAAGAACATAGGAATGAAGATGATGACCAAGTGAATTTACCTAATCTACAATCAGATGACTGTCATCCTAATGATAGGCCTGATTTTTTGTTTGAGGAATATAATGAGGAAGGGGTAGGTGAAGATGAAAGTGAAGAGGAAAGTGAAGATGAAGAAACACAAGAAAAATACAATTATAAAGATTGGGTTTCTATGTGTACTAGAGGTATAGACATTGGTAATGAGCCTGATGATTGTAATGAAGACTTCAATGTAGGTGGTTTTTATGAACAACAGAGCGCACCAGTGAATGCAACTTCAGATTAAGAAGTTCCCAGATAAGAGGTCACTCAAGAGGAAGAAAAGAAGTGGCAAGAAGATTTTGGTGAGCATTTAAACGATTCACTTAGTCTAGAAATGATAAATGAAGATGTTCCTGAGGTTGTACCTGGTGAAATAAGTAGTGGTATGGCTTTTGGAACCATGCAAGCTTACAAGGATCATTTAAGGGAATATGCAGTGTTGAAACATAGGGATTTTAAGGTGAAGAAGGCAGATAGGACCCGACACTATTCTTATTGTACTTACAAGGATACCCAAAAATGTGCTTGGATGGTGAATGCAAGAAAGGTACCAGATGAAGACGATCCAACAGTCACAGTTAGAGAATGCAACACAAAACACACCTGTAAGAATCCGAATGAAGACTACAGCAGAAAATGCAATGCAAAATTTGTAGCCAAGTATTTGTTGAAGACGATGGATGTTGCTTGACCAGTGGACAAGGCAGCTGATATAGCTAAGAAGATCATTAGACCTCGGTTGCAAACTAACATACCAAAATGGGTTGCTAATAATGCAAGGGTATGATCTTGATGCTTGTTTTGGTTCCCTTCTGTTTGTTTATCTGATAACTATAAAGTATGTGTGAAATGCTAATTTTTGATTTTTGTGTACACAGAAATTGGTGCTAGCGGAGAGGAATGGAAGATTTGAGAGTTCTTACACAAAAGCACCACAACTGGTCACATTTGCTACTTCATTGAATCCAAACAGCATTGGTCATTTCAGTTGGTCCAAAGAGGGTCCAGATAACAGATTTGAGAGTGTCATTGTGGCCTATGATGCACGATAAAAGGTTTCCTTCATGGTTGTAGATTGGTTATTGGATTAGATGGAGCTTACCAAAATGGTAAGATAGGTGGTGTGATGCTTTCATGGTGGAAGAACAATCTTGTACATGTCGACAATGGCAATTGAGGCAGTTCCCATGCATACATGGTGTAGTTGTATTGTTTAAATAGTTGAATGTGGTTATGCAATAAATGTATGATGAGTGATTGGATCAATTATGTGTGCAGGTACTGCAGTAAATACTACACAGTAGACTACTATAGGACCACCTACTCATGGTCAATAACACCATTGGGAGACATTGATGAGTATCCCAATAAGGTTTGATAACCATAACTTTCTTTCAAATGCTTTAATTTTTTTCATTGTCTATTTTCAAGTATTTTTGTTTTGAGAATCTTTTCAATGAATAATATTATCTACTTTTGTCCTTTTACTTTATTGTATTATTATTTTTTTATTATTCTCTAGATCTGTGCTTTTAAAGTACACTAACCCTAACCTTATTTCTTTTTCAGACTGGTATCAAGATTATACATCCACACAGATTAAGAGATAATGGAAGACCTTGTGTCAAAAGAAAGAAGTCCTGGTATGAGAAGAACAAGACGCGCAAAAGAGTAACAAAGTGCAGTGTATGTAAAGGTATTGATCATAACATCGTAACCTGCCAAGGTCCTCCAGTTGGATCCAACCCCAAGAAGAAAGGAGTGAGAATGGAGTGTTCTGTTAATGGGGATGATTTTTGTATTACTGCTGCACAAACAAAGAAGATGAGGAAGGCCTTGTCTGTACCAAATACTGCATCAACATCTGCATCAAATAAAGCAACATCATCTGCATCAAAGAAATCAGTTGAGGTACCACCACTGTCAAAGGGAAAAGCAGCTGTTACTACAACATCTACTTCTTCAGCTGGTTCCCAGAAAAAGGGCAAGACAACTGCACCATCCTCCTCCACTGCACCCAAAAGAAAGGTAACACATCCATGTAGTTCTTCTACACCTTCGTCTGCCTGTTTTAACCAGACTTATGATGGTACTGTTAATATTTCTAGCCAGACAATCAACATTTCGAGCCACCATCAAAAGGGTTAGAAAGCCTAACTCTAAATATCGGTAATATCGAAATGTTGGGTTCCTGTTTTCCCTTATTTCTTTTAGCATTTCTAGACTTATGAACTTTTAATGACAAAGATAGTAGTACTCGGTTCTGTTTTATGAATGTTGACAATATTTATGGATCTATGGTTTTTAAAGTATGCTTTATAAGGTACTCAGTTCTACAAACTAACATTACATTGATAAATCCTTCCAATCTGTTACATTGCTTTTGTTTACATGAGTTAACTTCTAATTCTGCACTTTACCTTCACTTTGTCGCAATTGTTTGTAAGGCAAAATTACTCCTACCCCAAACATAGAAATATGTATGATGATTTTGCTGATTACTGATTCGTGGACTGGATCTTCGATTGAATTATGGAGAAAGGGGGTACCTGCAAAAAACCCTCCGATGCTAAAGTCAGTAATGGATTTTTCACAGGAGATTTTGGTATGGAAGATTGCTTACCTTTTTGGTTGTCCTCCCCCCTTTTATATGTGGCGAATTTCCGTTTTATTTCCTTGACTTTATGGCAGATATCAATTTCCATAACTGGCCTCTGCATGCCTCCCCGCACAATACCTCGCATGTCTTCCAAAGAATAATGTACCTGCATGCCTGCATGACTGCATGTCTTCCAGCAATAATATTCCTGCATGCCTGATAGACACATTTTTTGTGTCTGAATTGTCCTCAGTGTTGGTATTGTTAGAACTCGATTTTTGTACTAATATTGTGTTTTTATGTATTTTTAGGTATTTTTGGAAATAAATATTTTTTTGGAAAATTTGGCTCGAAAAGTTGCTCTGAGCACCTCCGAGGGTCACGTGTTATTCGGACTCTCGTCTTTGGATAAGGGGTAACCTAATTGCTAAGGGCACCCCGAGGAGCCAGCTGTTATTCGCACCCTACTCCTGGATAGGGGGCAACCTTTCTCTTCCACGAAATTGGGAAAAGTGCGGGTTCAAATTTTGTTATCAAGCGAAATCTTTGATATGAGTTTTGGAGATTTGTGAGGTGATTTAATCGCCCCAATGAGTTTATACCACCCTGTTACAATTAAACAGGGTTGGTAAATCCTTTAGAATCGAACAAAATGGATTGGTACGTCGATTTTTCAACACAACAGGGCATTCGTGTACGGGAGGAGATAATCAAGAGATAGCAGCGGAATCTAGACGTGTGATGCACGTGTTTGGGTGAATTCTGGTCGACAGAGAAGCGTGAAGAAGCTAAATATGGATAGTATGCACGTAGATGACTACTGCGGATACGTGCAAGAGATTAAAAAGGAAAGAAAAAAAATATTTTCTTTACTGCCAAATAATGGAGAATTTGATGTAGTTATGACGTGAGATTTTGCTTCTGTTGGGATTTAAATAGTTTCTGAGATATCATAGAGGCGTTGGGGAGAGTTAGAGAGAGTTTGGGAGAAGAACAGAGTGATAGAAATCAAGTTACAAAAATTCTGTGGCCGCCGCTGTTTGTGGAAGGAAGAACACGAAGAACATTGCACTTCAAGACCGTTTCGTTTATAAACAGTGTTAACGACAGGAGACGAGGGTCGTAACACGGAAGGCAGTCTTAAGACAACGAGGAACGGTTTTTCTTTATCGTTATT
>JAJJWW010000407.1:0-92499 GCA_023531295.1 Papaver armeniacum | reverse complement strand
AATATTAAAGACTTGGTAACACCGGAAAAAATTTGGTTACAACGGTAAACGAAAATAATAAGTCTCTACTATCAATGTATGTGGATCGCCTTATGAGTCCATACTCCATACAAGAAGGATCGCATTATGAGTCCATAGACTCCATATTCCATACAAGAAAATTGATGGATGACTCTTTCTTAGAATCTTCTAAGAATGATCGGTACCTATTAATATTATTATACTAATTTAGCAACGACAAAAAGAATCGAAGTTAATAAACTTTCAGCTAAATTTGTGATCAAAGACGTCTTATATTCATTGGTTTTCAACTAGCTAGTTTTACACGTTACTATTCTAACTTTTCTCTGGCCCTATAGCAGCAGGTCAAATATACTGCCCAAGAACTGCAACTACAAACGGTAAATCATCTTCGGAAGGAGGGATTATTCAAATATATATGCATTACATCAAAAGAGTAATCAAGATTATTGAGAACAAATTCTCTTTCGATTTTTTTGAATAACATCGATAATTATTTGTTTCCGACGACGAGAAAAAAAATCATGAGGAAGTTTAGAATTTGGGAGACGTTATTAAGTTACTTGATTGGGATGAAGAGAAAAGGAAGATCAATACTTCTTGGTTTTGGTTTCGTCATCGGAGCTTCAGTACTTATTCTTACAGTTATTTGTTTCTTGTTCCCATCAGTTTCTCCGTCGCTGATGAATCCACTGCTTCAAACTAATCTCGATAAATACTACATCAAGTTTTCATTTCCCCATTGGTTATCCTCTTCCAGTAATACTACACCTTCTTTCTCTCCGTCTCCGCCTCCGTCTACATCTTCTCCTTATCCTATAACTCTATCTCCGTCTCCATCTTCCCCTGATTCTACATCCTCGTCTCCGTCTCCGTCTCCATATTCTTCTTATTCTTTACCCCAGTCTCCGTCTCCATATTCTCCTTATTCTTTACCCCAGTCTCCGACTTCTCCTTCTCCAGAGCTAATAAAAAATTACACCGATAACAGCCAAACGAAAACGAATTACACGGAAATAAACAGTTTTAAGAATTCAAGTGCTATTGCTATTGATACTCCTAAAGTTGGAGGATCGGTGGTTCCAGAAGAAAAATCTATTACAACGCTAACCCCAGGGAATGTTTCTACTGGAAGTTGTAATAAATCAAATGATGAGAAGAAACAAGGAAATGGTGATGGTGATAATTGTGATATTTCCGATGGTGAATGGGTTCGGGTCAATGATCCAATCATACATTATTCTCCGGGTTCTTGTCCGTACCTCGAAAAACAACCTTTTGATTGTCACAGTAACGGGAAACCTGATAATGAGTACCTAAACTGGCAATGGCAGTGGAAATCTCACCCAAGAAATGCAGGGTGCAGTAATAACATTCCCAGGTAAACTTTCTGTCCTTCAAGTCAACTCCGATAATCAAATTACTTGGTTGAATCAGTCATTTATTTTTGCAGCTCCCTAAATGCAACCGATTTCCTTGAGAGATTGAGAGGAAAGAAATTGGTGTTTTCAGGGGATTCTTTGAATAGGAATATGTACATGTCTTTGATATGCATCTTTTGGAGCGTAATTGCGGACAAAAGCAGAATTGTAAGGCCATCTATGTATTCAGATTACAAGACAAGGGGAGATATGTCTTTAATATTCAAGGCAAGTTTTCTTTAATCACTTACTTAAGCTTTCCACTTCAACTTCTCGCCATTGATTGCTGATGAAAATGCATATACAATCTGGTTTGATTTCAGGACTACAACTGTTCTGTAGTATTTGTGTGGTCGCCGTTTCTTGTCAATGAAACAAATTCTAAGACGCGTAGAATGAGGTTAAGACCATTGGTACCAGAGGTAGAGACTATGAGATTGGACCAGATTGACGGGATCGCAGCCACCGTGTATCAAGATGCTGACATTGTAATTTTTGATTCATGGCACTGGTGGAATACCGAGAAAACTAACAATGGGTAAGTGCCACGAAAAGAATTACAGAAATTTCAAACACTCTTTCTCTCTTTATAAATGTGCACTTTTTCTCCCAAAATGCATAAACATACTAGTTTTGAACCGCAGGATCAACTACTATCAAGAAGGCAATTACTTATACCCCAAAATGGGTTTGGATGTCGCATACAAGAAAGCTTTTACAACTTGGAGGAGATGGATTGACAACAACATTGATTCTACCAAAACCCAAGTTGTTTTCAGAGGATTTTCGCTTTCCCATTTTGTGTGAGTTTTATATTTTGCTTGTCATTTAATTATTCTTCTCTTCTTCCTGTTCTAAATGAATCATATTAACCAAGCCGGCCTACTTGGTTTGATATGCAGAGGAGGGAGATGGAACACAGGTGGAAAATGCAACTTAAATACAAAGCCGATACCAACCATCGAGAAATACAAAAACCCTGCACCATCACATGTGAAAATTATAGAAGACGCTCTTCGGAGAATGAAGACTCCCGTTTTATATATCGATGTTGGTAAGCTAACATTTTATCGAGCCGATGCTCATCCATCAATATATGGCAAAAACTACACTGCGCAGGAGAGAAAGGCAGCTATGCATCATCAGGATTGTAGTCATTGGTGCTTACCAGGTGTACCTGATACCTGGAATGAATTGTTGTATGTTAGTCTGTTGAAGGCTGGTAAAGGGTCTTTTTACCCCTTATTGTAAGAAATGGGCATTATTCCTTTTGGAAATATAACGTATACGGAAATAGAAAGAGTGCTTCAATTAGAGTTACGAATTTATACCTTAACTAATTTAAGTAAAGTGGACATGAGTTCGAAATAAGTTGCCACTTTCAGAAAAGACCCCGTTTCACTGCCCAACTGCCAACATGTGTTCGACGGAGAAGCTGCACATGTCTCCGAGTCTGAGTTGTCAAATTACACGGGAAAAACAAACAAAATGAGAACATAATTTTTGCTGATAAAAACCATCTCCATTGACCATTGTTACACTTTAGCTCATGGGCAGCTCATTCCAATATCATTATCGTTTGTGCTTGTGCACTTAATAATTGGAGGGAGTTGTTAGATGTTTACTATTTACATAAGTAGATTCTTGGCTGTGTCTTCATTAAATCGCTTTCGCACCCACGCGCAATTTGTCTCAAAAATACATACGTTAGAGCAATTCCTATGGGAATGAACAAACTCAAAATTTTGTTCATCCACGTGGATAGTCAAACGGGTTTCTCCACTATGGTAAAGCAGGGCAAAATGAACAGATTTGGTTTTCTAGGGCCCATTAGTATTTCTTTTTAATATAAAATGTTTTGTAGGATAAAGATGAAAAATAAAATATACTGTAATATTTAAGTGAGATAAAATATGATAAAGTGAGATAAAATATGATGAAGTGAGATAAAATAGGATAAAGTGCGATAAAATAAGGTTAAAAAGTAGTAAAATAATCAGGGATTGTACTTGGCGTCAATACAAGAGTCGCGGGCGTCATTGGAAGAGAAGCGGGCGTCATTGGCTCATGTCGCGGCGTTGGAGCTTCCAACGCCCGACGTTTTTAGCAAGAACGCTGCGTCCCTTACCATTGACGCTGCTTGATGTTCTGACTCAATGTTCAAACCATCAGATTTGTTGGTTTGAACATCCATTTTTCATGTTTGTTCATTCCATAGTGGGAGCAAAATGAAAAACTCCAAATTTGTTCATTAATTTGTTCATTCCATAGGAAGTGCTCTTAAGGTGTATTATGGAGGGTCAATTTTGACCATTGAGCCCTTTTCATGTATATGACTGGCTGTAAATGTCGCAACCACCCAGGCCATCAACACATGCCCCAAGGAACCACCAATTTATATGGAGTAGCAGGTAGAATGGGCTAACTATTATTATTAGCTAGGGATTTTTGATTATGATGAAGTTCCATCCGTTGATTTAGAAGTAACGAAAGAAAGTCACAAAAAGATGCCATTGATTTCCTGGGAATGTTAAGTATAGTCGCAATCCACTTGAAGTTCAGATATCCCAGCTGCCTAGCAAGTAACAAACCATCCCTAACCGCCCTAACCATGTTCTTGCCATTTTGAAAATTATTAAATGGGAAAAATATTTCTAACCCATTTTATTATTTTTGTATATAAAAGACCCATCAATAAAAAACTCATAAATAAATAGTTTTTTTTTCCTATTTTTTTAATTGGAAAGGAGATATTTTATAAATAAAAATTTAAGAAGTTACATCGGGTTTCTCTTGAATGAGATCTTCCACCCATTAAGGTAGTGTTTGAGACCAGAATATTTGGCTGATTTTAGCCTCTTTAGCTAAGAGATCAGCCACCTCATTAGTCTCCCTAGGCACATGACAACATACCCACTGATTAAACGACTTAAGCAACTCAACACAGTCAATAATAATGTTGTTGGTAAACTCAACACATCCTACTTTGCCATTTATGGCATTTATTACATTTGGACAATCTCCTTCCAAATAGATATCTCTGAAACTTTGCTCCTTAGCCCATCTGATGACCTCATAAGCAGCCAAAGCTTCAGCCTTCTCCACATCCACAGCTACTGCTGGATAACATCCTGCACCCCTACAGAGTCCTGTGCCATCAAAAACCACAAAACCAGTACCCATCATATTAGTTTCTTTACAAAATGATGCATCAAAATTTATCTTAATGAAAGGTGCTAGAGGAAAAACCCAGGGAATTGTTAGTCTGTTCTGAGAAACAATACTACTACTTCCTGCTGAATGTGTAGAGTTTACACTAGACCATTCTGTTACTGACTGTTTAATAAGTCTGACAGTGGTATCTATGTTCCCCTGTGCATTATCAAATATCACACTGCATTTTAATTTCCAAATATGCCACATTATAAAAGCAGACATCATTATCATATCAGATACATCAGTAGGATTATTTCTAGAACTATCGAACCAACTTGATATCCATTCTATAACTGTTGTACCATTCATGCAGGCTCGATGAAAGAAATAAATAAATAGTTATAGTAAGTTTTGATTACAAAAAGGGTTAATTGGAATTTGATACTTAGGTTTTGTCCAAAGTTAGTTTTTGGTCTAACTTTTGTCCAACTTAGGGGTTGGTAATTGGAAATGACGTTGACCCACACTGACTTGGTCAAATCTTAACTCCTCTTTAGAAATTATTAAAAAATATTTATAAAATTAAATTAATAAACAAACTTACGATCATACCCTTTACTTTAGAAACATTTACATTATAATCATCGATAACTAACCCCAATTCTTTCCACGAACCCATCTTCCCTTCCTGCTCCAAACTCATCATCACAGCCACTACCATCGTTATTGTTTCTGCCACCTTCTCCCTACTACGATAACCACTATCACAACCACCTTCTCACGTGATGATACACCTACTTATCTTCGCTTACTCCTTTTCAGTTTCAAGCGAAATCCACTATCCATCTATCCCTTTTCAGTCTCATTTCTAGGATTCCAATCCAATTTGAAGATACAAAAATCAAATCAAGACCAAAATGACCAAAAAAATATTCCATAAAACCCTAATTTCATAGATTGCTGCACAAATAAAATCAAAGAAGAGCAGCGAGATCGAATCACAAATCATAAACATCGTTTCGAGATTAAGGCAGTAAAAGATTTGTTTTACTACTTTCAGGTACATCAAAATTTAATTTACGAATTTTTAGTTGTTGTTGTTGTTGTTTTTGAGGTTTCATGAATTTTGGATAAAGATGCTTCTATGCTGGTGGTAGAGAAGATTGAATGATTTGAGTAACTATGGATTGGATTATAAGTGGGTTACATTGAGGATATGGAGAAGTATGTTGTGAAGCTCGTGGTGGAGAAGATTAAGGATTTGAGGAACAATTGATTGGATTACAAATGGGTCTGATTTTGGTATGTTACAGTGAGAAAATAGAGATGGATCGTAGGATGACTACATCCATGGGGGAAGAAAAAGAGTAGAGGAATTAGGATTTAATGAAAGTTTGATGCCGTTGTGTTTGCGTTGCTCGAGTTGCATAAGTTTTGGGTGGTGGATTGATGTTGAATGAAGAATAAGTTGCCGTCACCGCCGTTTGGATATATGAAGTTGAGAAGAGGAGGAGGAAGAAAAGTAGAGAATTAGGATTAATTGGTGTACATCAAGACCGTGGGCTGAAACTTTTTATTGTAACAGTAGGATCCTGAACCCACTTCAGGGGTACACATGTAAACTCAATATTTAACACTATTTTTATTTTATAAAATTAATTAAAATTTGGTCATAAAATTCAACGTGGGTCAACGTCAATTCCAAGTACCAAGCCCTAAGTTGGACAAAAGTTAGACCAAACACTAACTTTGGACAAAATGTTAATACCAAATACTAAATAACCCTTGCAAAAAATTGCCTTTATCTAGTTAAGGAATAGTTGAGGAAACTAATTTTGCTTAAAAACAAATAGTTAAAAAAATATGATAAAGGCAAACTCAGATGTCTAATAGTGGTGTTTGTTTTATCATAATGTTAAATGTTTGAGAATAATAAAAGAAGGAGAGAAACTGATACCCATAAATAACGTCATTATCTAAATGACCGTAGATGGTAACTTTTTCACCATTTAGTAAAAAAAAAAGCTACCTAAAAGATCTCTCGTAAATTAACTCAAACCTTTACTAGCTCAAACTCAGATGTCTAATAGTGGTGTTGGTTTTATCATAATGTTAAATGTTTGAGAATAATAAAAGAAGGAGAGAAACTGATACCCACAAATAACGTCATTATCTAAATAACCGTAGATGGTAACTTTTTTACCATTTTAGTAACTAAAAGATCTCTCGTAAATTAACTCAAACCTTTACTAGCTCAAACTCAGAGGTCTAATAGTGGTGTTGGTTTTACCATAATGTTAAATGTTTGAGAATAAGAAAAGAAGGAGAGAAAATGACGCCCACATATATAACGTCGTTATCTAAATGACCGTAGATGGTAACTGTTTTTCTTTCTTTATTAGTCAAACATATATGATAAAAGGTTAGTATGGTCCTTTTAAATATTAGAAAATATAAAATCAATCTAAAAATAATATTTTTAATCATAAATTTTACATTTTGGACTACATATATATACCATCTCAATGATGAGTTTATGAAAGAGAGAGGAATCAAATCTGGGTTGCTCAGATATTTTTACTATTCAAATATATATCCCCTAATATCTTTTTTTGGGTATCCTAACCAAACTTTTAAAACTGGTTATCCCCACCCCACCCCCAATGAGTGCAACGGAAATGAAAAAAGTCGACATATTAACTGACCACTGCCGTTAGATCTCCTAACTTTTAATGACAGTCGTTGGATGATAGGAAAATAATTCCGTGTGACATTTTTTTCGTTACTTCCCCAATATACCCTTCAACGTTTCGTTATTTCTTCTTCTTCTCCCTAACTGTCTCACTGTCGCAACAGAAACCCATCACTCCTCCATTAACGAATTACAACATCAACTTTTTTTTCTCCCTCACCTTCTCCATTAACATGTTTCGCATCCGGAACCGATTCTATCTCTATATCCCACAACAACAAGTTTAACTTCTTTTTTTCCCTCACATCTTCCATGAAAACCCTAGAACTGAAATTAGGGATTCCTTTCAAAAATTGAATCAGAGGCTTCAATCAATCAATCTATTTTTAATTGCAGAATGGTGGTTCATAGATTATCTAATTAGTTTCGATTTGGTTGAATTTCATCTTCTCATTAGGTATGTAATTCCAAACTCTTAATTATTTGATTTTTACTTGAAATAGGGTTTCCCCTGAACCAAACCAGGACAACAAAAAATAACATCTTTGCTATCTTTGTGAATTCGATTGTTTCAAATCTTTGTTAATTCGATTGTTTGAAATTAAGGGTTTTTCTCGATTAGGGAAAAAGAAATAGTAAATTTGTGTTTGACTACGAGATGGTTTCCAATTTGGGTTGACATGTGTAGTTTGGTATGCAATTTAGATATTAGGTGTTCGTGATTTCATTAATATGCAATATGATTGCTATTTTACGTGATGTGATAAATTTAACTTTGTCTCTCATGATGGGGTTTTACAGTAGAGTAAGGTCACAACTTAGAGGCATACAGTACCCTCTGCAGTTCGCACTTATTCACTAGCAAAATCATTTATATGTTGTAGCTAGGCACAATATGCATCATATGACCCAACTCACCCTAGATGTCAGTATGGCACAACTCTGTTTTGCTTGATTATGCTGATATAAATATATAAGTCAGAAAACATTCGATTCTCTATATCGACCAACATGATTTATGTATACTGCCTTATCTGTGATGAACTCAATTTTTCATCTTTTAATATTGCTACATTTCCATCTTCACAACAATGCTCTATTATGGCTAGGCTCCGTGCCACATAATATTAGGAATTAGAACAAATAATGTTTCTGTTGGCAGGGAGGATTTCGGTATCTTTGTCTGAGAGGATGAGTGCCACTAATAAACTGTATGTCTGCTAAAGCTGTATTTAGGTTCTTAGTATTTGTTTTTAGTTGTACTGATATTTGCTTACGAACTCAGTGCTTAAGTTACAGAGTTGCAGTCATATGACATTCTAGATTGAGTTCCGAATATTGTTCGAGTACATCTTGAGCATCTCTCCTGAAATGACTTCTCTCTTTTTATAATTCCAAACTCTTAATTAGTTTCGATTTGGTTGAATTCCCAACAAAGGGGTACAACTCTTTCACCTGTTTGTGCAAATTCCCGACAAAGTACCATTGTTTAACTTCAATTAATTTGCAGATAGATAGATTGATGGATTCGTCGCAAGATGACGTACAACTAAGATGATTGGGTTTGGTTCTGTTATACAGGGTGAATCCAAGCCAACAGAGATAGATACTCTACTTTAGTGGAGATACTGGCTATGTGTGAAATCAAGTAAACTGGGTATGTGTGAGATTAAGTAAATGAGCATTTACAAGGCTGCAGATCCAAAGGTGAGTTATAAGAAATAAGAATCACCAAAAACTAAAGATTTCTTTTTAAGTTTCAATAGTAAAATTCACAAATGATAAGGTCTCTTAAGAAAATAATGAGCCCACAAATGGGGAGGGCACTTAAGAAAATGGTAAACTTCATGACATGGGATAGGAAATTTTCCTTTCAATTGTTTACATTTGTAGATATGCAAGCTCGAGGTAGAATACTGACTGCTTAGCTAACGGAACCTTTGAAACACTAATCTTTGTATTGATTGTGAATCATATTTGAATCGTATTTTGAAAGTAATTTGTTTAATATTTGTATTGAACAATTGCCCACTAGATGCCCTGAATTCTTTCTTATTCGATACTAATAAGGATCTATTTTGGTCATGGTTTAGTATTTGCTTATGATATAGGCATTTTGGTTCATAGGTGAGATTCATTCAATTGATGAGGGTAAGCAACGAATAGGTGATTTCCCATAGGGGTGTTCACATGAGATTAGGCTATAATAAATTGAAGTGATGTTATTTGGGGCCGTAGAAACTAAAATTTAATACCAAAGGGCATCATCGAGTTTTTTTTCACTGCGAACTCTAGCTGATGTTCGTATGCCACCCACTTCTCTTTTTTCTTCCGGAAACTTCTTCACATTCTTGAGAATTGAGATATAAAGTGCAACCTTTCTCAACTTATGTTCTTCTTTCACTTTCTGTAACGTTACTTATTTCTCATTATTCCTTCCTTACAGAATTCACATTTGGTTTGTTTTGAACACCATGACTGATTGAAAATAATATTTATGTGCAGGAATTGGACATGCAAGCGTCTTTGGAAGATGCAAATGATGCCAAGATGAGAAGTTTGTTTTAAGAAAAAATTTCATTCTGCCCAGTTATACAAATACCATGAGAGGACATACTTAACAATGTATTGTATTATCTGATGTGTGTTTGATCTCATTACAGGCGTATATAAGGCTAGATAGGCCAGTTATGCAAACCCAGCAGAAAAGATTGAGGGTCTTGAATTTGAAAATGCAAAATATGTACAAAAAGGTTGTTCTTTGCTGACATGCAATGCACGTGCACTCTACTTGTTATAATAGCTGACTCAAATATCCCTAATAGAAAAGGTAGGAATTTTTTCATGTTCTTTGTTATCGTCCAATGACTGGAACTTTTTCCTTAATCATATCTTGCATCTCCATACTCTGAAAAGTCGCAAACCATGACCGCCACCTTACCATCCTAAATATTTGTTATTTTCCAATTCATTATCGTTATTTTAAAGAGAATTACAAGAAGAGGAAAGAAGATAAAAAGATTAAAACGAAATCCAACTACGGATTATAGATTTTGTAATGATGGAAAAATCAAAGAAGAAAATAAAAAGATTTGAGAGATGGGTTTTATTTTTATTTTGGTAAGAGGATTGGCTTTTTGAAATTGAAGCAGTAGTTGAAATTAGTTACAGTGAGGTGAAATGACGAACAGTCCCAAAATCAATTGACATGCAGAAGATCTAAGAGATCAGTTACGTTAAGGTGAAAGAAAGCACTTCCAAATTTAGGAAACTACTGACAAAAAGTGTAAATTATATATATATATATATTTTTATTTTTTTTTGAAGCATATGACAAAAAGTGTATATGGTGAGTGGAGACTAAATTATTAGATGTAAAATGTTGTTTTTTTATAATACTCTCTCCGTTCCTAAATAATAGACTGGTTTCTATAAATAGATTTTTTTTTAAAAATAGGTTGGTTTCCTAATTAGGAAAATGTTACTTTAGTTTTCTGGGACCACTTTTCTCTTAACTTCTTTAGATGACAAGTGTCATGGGGACCATTTCACTTTACTTCTTGGCGATGTTATGGGGACCATTTCACTTCACTTCTTTTATTGACAAGTGTCATGAGGACCACTTACAATGATTAGTTCTCTTAATTTCCTTAATTTTCTCTAAAAACAAAACCAACCTATTAATTAGGAACGGAGGGAGTACCTTTATTGGTTTTCACATAATAGTTTCGTACCCGGAAGGCAAGTACTTGATGAAGAATTTACGGATATAGGGTTTGTATGGTGTTTGAGAATATTCCACGAAGAGATATGAAAGAACTAGAGAAATTGTGGTATATTATCATTGAACCGAGAATTAACTTATTTTTTCTTTTTTATATCATGACTCGAACTTAATGTTTTGTCTCTTGACAGATTTATAACTAGTTAGGTATTATCTTTAGGGAATTGTTTATAAATCCTTCTTGGTCATTTAGATTAGGAAACTAGGACTATCTAGTCTAGCTTTTAAACGTCTTGCCTCTCTTGTACAGTGGTTGACTTGTTTCTTTTTTGATTTTATTCTTTCTAGCAGTTTTTTTTTTCCTGGCAAATTTAGGGGCGCCTCCAAACGAATTAGGGGCGACACAAAAGGACAAAATAGGTCATAATCGGAAGGTTAATCCATAATCGGAAGGTTAATCCATAATCCCATTTTTTAAATGGCCAAACTACCCTTTACAATCGGGAGGTAACTATACAATCGGTAGTTAATCAACAATCGGGAGTCAAGATAGTTCATATAACTACCGATTATACAAAGGGCTCTCTTTGCAAATATCCTACCATAATCCGGTAGTCAAGATAGTTCATATAACTACCGAATATAGAGTTGCCCCAAAATGTGATTTTGCAAAAATCCTCAATTTTTGAATTTTGGTTGAGTCTATAATCGGTAGTAAATGAAGTTATCATGACTTCCGATTATAGAGTGGCTCTCTTTGCAAATATCCTACCATAATCGGTAGTCAAGATAGTTCATATAACTACCGAATATAGAGTTGCCCCAAAATGTGATTTTGCAAAAATCCTCAATTTTTTGAATTTTGGTTGAGTCTATAATCGGTAGTAAATGAAGTTATCATGACTTCCGATTATACAGTGGCTTCCTTTGCAAATATCCTACCATAATCGGTAGCCAAGATAGTTCATATAACTACCGAATATAGAGTTGCCCCAAAATGTGATTTTGCAAAAAATCCTCTTTTTTTGAATTTTGGTTGAGCCTATAATCGGTAAGAAAGGAAGAGCTATCATGACTTCCGATTATACATTGGCTTCCTTTGCAAATATCCTACCATAATCGGTAGCCAAGATAGTTCATATAACTACCGAATATAGAGTTGCCCCAAAATGTGATTTTGCAAAAAATCCTCTTTTTTTGAATTTTGGTTGAGCCTATAATCGGTAAGAAAGGAAGAGCTATCATGACTTCCGATTATACTGATCCTTCTCTTTGCAAAATATCCGACCATAATCGGTAGTCAAGATAGTTCATATAACTACGAGAATATAGAGTAGCCCCAAAATGAGATTTTGCAAAAATCCTCTTCTTTGAATTTTGGTTGAGCATATAATCGGTAAGATAGGAAGAGTTATCATGACTTCCGATTATATCTTGACTCCCGATTCAATTATTCTCGAGAATTAAATGACTGTGTCGGCAGCGGACTGAAAACCAGAAAAAAAATCCAAAACAGACTGAAATTCAATTTTCTCGTATAGCGTACCGACATTGTTCAGGGTTGAGGTTGGGTTCGGTTCATTCATTGTATTCATACCACGTCCATGCCGTCGTTTTTTCAACCGCATTGGTTGAGCCTATAATCAAAGTAGCAAATGAAGGTATCCCGACTTCTATAATCCTAGCATAATCGGTAGTCAAAGATAGTTCATATAACTACCGAATATAGAGTTGCCCCAAAAAGAGATTTTGCAAAAATCCTTTTTTTTTAATTTGGTTGAGCCTATAATCGGTAGTCAAAATAGTTCATATAACTACCGAATATAGAGTTGTCCTAAAAATGAGATTTTGCAATCGGTAGCTAACTAAACTACCGATTATGAAGGGGCATACAAGTATTTTCATCCTATTTTGTCTTTTGTGTCGCCCCTAATTCTTTCGGGGTCGCCCCTAAAAGTTTCAGGTTTTTTTTCCATCATAATCTAAGATGTCACTTTCTTTTCTAGTAATTTTTAAGATGTCAGTTTTTAGTTTAATATACATCAGGAATTCTTGTTTTCATGGAAAAATGACATCTCCTGTGAAACAACGTTATGTTGAAATCAATGTTGGCTATGTGTTTTCTTGGTCCGATTTTATAAATCGTGACTCAACTATTTGTGTTTCTTCGGTGATGCATTTCTCATTTTATAAGTTCTTGATTGCAGAAAACGCTATAAGGGCATTCTCAATCAGCGAGAGGACGAATTTTCTATCCTGTATAAGCCATCGTGACACTTTTGTTAGTCTCGTTATTGATAGAAGGGCTCATGACCATATTTTGATAGTTTTATCACGAGTGAAGACGCTCAACTTCCACAACTTGCTTGTGGCGACACATATTCGGCCAGCATTAGAAGACAACTCTCTGGGTACCGATGGAGAACGAAATTTTTTCATGATCTTAAGAAATTATAAATGTAATTTTATTTTTCTAGGTAGTTTTAAAATTGTAATAGTTTTCTGGACATTTAGCTTTGCACTCTTTTCCTTAGTTTGAGTTTTACCACTATGGGTTTTCCTTGACAAGGTTTTTAACGAGGCAAATGCATGCCCTATTTCTTTCTTTAATTTTACTCATGTATTTCTTACAATGCTGGTGATTTGGTATCTAATTGGAGGCATATCCCTGACTAGGGCAACCTCTAACGAGATAATCCAACCCACTTAGCTGGATTCTGTTTTTCAATATAAATCCATTTATTCTCAAAAAAAAAATTACTACGCATGTTTCCGATCTGGCATATTATATTTTCATTTTGGTTTTTGAATTATACTGTTGTTGATGGTGGTTTTTAGACAAAGGGTAAAATCGTAAAACCCCAAATAACCTAATGTCACCAGTAACACATTTATCAGAAAATTTAATGCATGTAGTCGAAGAATTAATAGGGGTATTTTTTCAAATTAGGGTTACAACGAACAAAACCTAATTCACCTGCTCTTAGATGGCAAATCATGCCCGACCACACCTAGCCCAAGCTAGCCGCATCTCTATGCCGATGGCAAATCATGCCAGCCATACCAAACGCGCCGAAGCATGCCAACCATGCTAGCCGCACCTCCGTGCCAATGGCAAATCATGCCAGCCACACCTAGCTCAAGCTAGCCGCATCTCTATGCCAATGGCAAATCATGCCAGCCATACCAAGCGCGCCGAAGCATGCCAACCATGCTAGCCGCACCTCCGTGCCAATGGCAAATCATGCCAGCCACACCTAGCTCAAGCTAGCCGCATCTTTATGCCAATGGCAAATCATGCCAGCCATACCAAACGCGCCAAGCATGCCAACCATGTTAGCCGCACCTCAGTGCCAATGGCAAATCATGCCAGCCACACCTAGCCCAAGCTAGCATCTCTATGCCAATGGCAAATCATGCCCGCCATACCAAACGCGCCGAAGCATGCCAACCATGCTAGCCGCACCTCCGTGCCAATGGCAAATCATGCCAGCCACACCTAGCCCAATCTAGCCGCATCTCTATGCCGATGGCAAATCATGCCAGCCATACCAAACGCTCCGATGTATGCCAACCATGCTAGCCACACCTCCGTGCCAATGGTAAATCATGCCAATACACTTAACTCGAGCTAGCCGCGCCATGCCAAACACACTCTGCCTTGGCCCTAGCTACACTGGTCACGCCACGCCAAGCCAAACACCCTTACCTTGGCCCTAGTCACGCCACGCCAAGCCAAACACCCTTACCTTGGCCCTAGCCGCGCCATGCCAAAGTAACGCCCGCACCTAGGCTTGCAAACCATGCAACCTAGGCCAAATTGGCCACGCATGCCATTGGCACATGCCAACACGCTCGCTGGTAGCTTTTCCTACCAAGGCGCGACCCAAATTGGCCACGCATGCCATTGGCAGATGCCAACACGCTCGCTGGTAGCTTTTCCTACCAAGGCGCGACCCAGATTGGCCACACATTCCATTGGCACATGCCAACATGCTCGCTGGTAGCTTTTCCTACCAAGGCGCGACCCAAATTGGCCACGCATGCCATTGGCACATGTCAACACGCTCATTTGGTAGCTTTTCCTACCAAGGCGCGACCCAAATTGGCCACGCATGCCATTGGCACATGCCAACATGCGTCACCGGCCCAGCCTTTCTTACCAAACCGTGGCCCTAATGGCCGAGCATGCCATTGGCACATGCCAACACGCTCGCTGGTAGCTTTTCTCACCAGGGCGTGGCCCTAATGGCCAAGCATGCCGTCGGCACATGCCAATATGCGTCACTGGTAGCTTTTCTTACCAGTAGTGACCCTATTGGCCACGCATGCCATTGGCACATGCCAACACGCCGGCTGTAGCTTTTATTACCTAGCCGTGGCCCTAATACACGCCGGTAGTCACTTACACTCAACGTACAACCTACCACCAAGGCATTCCACACATGCCATTGGCACATGCCACACACGCCACTAGCAGCTATGGCATTGCCACTTGCGCCGAGGTGCAACTCGCAACAAAGGCATTCCGCACATGCCATTGGCACATGCCACATGCGCCCTTAGCAGCACCACTTGCACTCAAGATGCAACCAACACTCGAGACATCAACACAAACTGGGGGATGCTTTCCAGGGTCTTGGTTTGGCGGTCACAGCATGCAGCGTACACTACGCTCACATTAAGAAAGCGTGAATAAGAATAAAGCGGTCAAATAAAAGAGGAAATAATGGTGAAAACGTTTTCACCCATTAACACCATGCGGTTACCACCTCCTCCCATTATTTCACCCTTTACTCTCTTCCTTCATGAGGCCAGGGTACGTTTCAATCTCGACTTGTATAAATAGGTCTTACCTATTTCCACCGGACACAAGTCTCGGTCGGAGAAAAATACAACACTCTCGGAAAAGGCAACTTTGCAAGCTCTCCAAAAATCTTTCATCTCTTGCAAGCTTCCGAAGCTTTCACTTTCTCGATACAAGTCGAGACACTACTCTCCCGAATTATTCTCGGTCTCAACACCTTTATTTGCTTCCCTCCCCAAATCAACCCTTCTCCTCCACTTTGTGACCGAAGCAAGTCTGGAACGGCCATTTCTTGGTTTAGGCCGGACTTGTACAGATTGATCTCTCGAATCTATAAAGTGCTCACGTGCAGGACATTTGTTTAGGGTTTGAACCCGCTTTCTCACTCACCTACCGAATTTACCGAAATCGGCGAAACGATTTTTACCCATAAACAATTGGCGACCACAGTGGGAGGATTGATCTATCGGCTACAATGTCGATCTGTCGATCTCGTTCTTCGACTCAGATGTCAAGATGGTAGGGGAAGGCGACTCAATCTGACGCAACTACCAGACAACCCAGTTACCAGTTGTAAAAACTACACAAGAAAACTGAGGACTCGCTGAAGATGCTACCAGCGATTGGGGACTTCTTTGGCGATGCTACCAAGAAACCGCCTTTTACATGGAGAGGGGCATGTTCGCAAAAACCTATGAAGTGAGTAAATTCAGATCACGCAAGATATACGATTTGTTTTTAGGTTCTTAGTAAAACCATTATACTACTTTGAGTATTGTGCTTATTGCTAGCACACACTTTCATAAAAGCAATATTCCTTTCCCAAAACATAATCGAGTCATATTATCAAAACCATTCATCCCGAAATAATCCAATATCCTCAAAAGCTACCAAATTGCCTACCAAAAATCGGTCAAACCTTGAACCAGACATCCAAAGATGTCTTTCAAAAAAAAAAAAGAACCTAAATGAAAGTTTAACAGAGAAACATTCAAGGAAAATCATCCAACAAAGGTCTGTTCTTCTTGGAGAAAGTCAACTTTGCATCTTCAAGAGCCGCTCTCTTCATAGTCAACATCTTGGAAAGCTTTTCGAGTTCTACCTCCTGTCGTGCAATCTCCTCGGCGGAAAGGCTTTCGGTTCTTTGCATTTTTCAACTTTTGGATCTCAAAGAAGGCCTTCGACAAACCACGAAGTGTTGAACTCCTTTTCTAGGCACACGTCGCGATGGTGCTCCTAGTCGGCAATAACGTCTTCAAACGGTGTGACCAAATACCTCACGCATATCCTCGATGGAAGATAAAGCCTCTTCCACACGCTTAACCAGCGCAAATCGACTAGTGACTTTCTTGGTTGTTGCCATATGTCCGTACTTCCCCCAGATTCTAGTGTACAACGCCTTATACTTAGCCAGCACGCTGAAGCCGCCAACCAGCACATGACCTGGATAAGGAACCAAGTACGGAGGATCAAAAATGGTGCCTGCAAGTGGCCTCACGACTCGCAAAGGGCTTCCATTCTACGGCAACAACCATTAGAGAATCATCCACCGTTTGAACCACGTATGTGCCCGGCAATTGGCTAACTCCCATCTCCAAGTCATCTGCGGTGGTCACCAAAGGCAAGTTTTCGTGTGGCTCCACCCCAGAATCGTCCTCCGAACCGGATTCCTCCTGTGAACTTGAGTTAGACATTTTTTCAAAAGAAGAAACGGGAGAAGAAAGAAAAGAAGCGCGAAACTCACCGAACCACTTCCCGAAAAAGAACCAAGTCTTTGCAGAGGAATCACTCTCACTTGTCGAACTTTCTTCTTTCTCTGACTCATCACTGCTATGAGTAGGCTCAGTGCCGCCGGAATTCTTCGAAGAAATTGCCGTCTCCTGGCAACGCGCAAGGGCAGCGAAAGCATTAACACTACCGAAGCCCTTGAAGAAACAAGACACATGTTTTCAGCAGAAATTCACGTGTTTTGAGACAAACCGACAAGGAGGCGACACATACCTGGTTATTGGAAGAACTGAAAGACACGAGAGCTGCGGGAGGATCTTTTGAAATCACCCGGAACCCGCCAACACGATTCTTCGTTCTCCGATCCTTGGCCCGGGGACTTTCCGAGTTGCTAGGCGACTTTCGCTTGAGATCTCTCAACATTGGATACTTCTTCAAAATTGCTGGGGAAGGTTTAAAACGAACATTCTCCACCACGCTTTTTTAAAAATATTGGATCATAATAAACTCATCGCACCTGAGAATTCATTATAGCCAAAGGTTGTCGAAGTTACTCTTCCCATTTGAAAGAAGGGAAGACGGATACCCGGCTCGAGGGCACTGGCATTGAGGGCGGCATGCAATGAATCCTTAGGAATCACCGGCTGGTAAGCAAGAGGCACCCCTTGATCGAAACCCATGTGACGAACCACACGGTTAATATTGTAAGCAGCTATCTGAAAAGACCCCATGAAGAAAGACGGCATATAACCGGACAAGCAGCTTTGAATGAACAAGTTTTCACCAATGCTCAAATTGCCATCAGAAGACAAAGACATGACCGGAGCAGAAGCAAAGGTGTCAATTTGAGTCATCGACCCGTGGATCGGCTCCCATGGGCAAAAACTGATTTCATATGACTTATCGAGAAGACTAACCAAGCTCATGCCAACCCTTGGACGCCTGTTCACCCATCGAAGAATTCGGGAACCCCCAACTCGCGGGAATCGAAGACAACGGTTTGGGCATACTTCTCAAAGTGTTCCCATAACCAAGCTTGCGGAAAGCAACGTGCACATATGAATCCACTTTCATAAAACCATTCGAAACTTGCATGTTCGCAACTAGGTGATCCGGATGCACATACGGGGAACCAAGAAATAGCTTGCCAATGGGAAGGACTTCGCCTTTTGCCAACTTCACAAAGAATCACTAGAAACTCGGTCTTATCTCCTTCTTACCGAACCGTCGTCAAAAATGTCTCTAGACAACCAGAGAGCCAAAATGCTGCAACGTGAAGATCACCGCTTTCATTTAGGTTCCACTCGTCCGGAACCATTGAGATATCCACCAGCTGTAAAGGCACCTTTCATCCTCTTTCCCACGAATCCTTCGACTTCGCAGTGGAGTCTTTCCGAGCGAAATCTTCCAACTTAGCGGCAAGGTCATCTCGCATCTTCCCCTCGCTTTGAGATAATTGGATGTTAAGATTCCCGATTCTAAGATTCAAAGAAGAGATCCACACTCTCCAAGGAGAAAGTTATCTCACCCCATCTACATATGATCGTATGGGTGTCCGAACACCATCCGGAGATGAAAGCAACCAAACCCGGGATATCCTTCCTAATCTGGAGATTTCTTCAAGCTCGACGACATCAATAATCTGCGCTCGAGTCAAGTTGGTATTTATATGCTCCTTACTCACCATGAACTCAACCCATCTATCAAAAGAACGCAATGGGCTTTGACACATCCCGAAATCAATGTTGGAAGAGGAATATACCCCTTTATGAAGACAGAACCGTATGGTATTCTCTTCGGGGCGAACCGAACGTGTCTTCTTTTCATCTTCACCACCGGTTAACAAAATTTGCACGAAACCCGGGTGATTTTTCCGACGAGAGGCAAGTTTTTGGCGAAGAATTCATCATCCGTGTTCGGTTTGGAACTATGGACATCCTTCGATGAGGCGAAATTGCATTGTGTAACATCTTGCCGGATTTCTTCATAACAACTTAGTAACAAGATATCTGCACACCGAGAAAGACAAAATTATCTCCCCGACACATAACCGCGCCCAACAAAGGAAAACTTGAAATACAAAAATAAAAAAAATAAATAGAAAGGGCGTATTCTTTACTGGCTCAAAACTGCACACGCAGTATTTTCTTCAGGGTTCAAAATTATATACGCAGTATTTTATACGGGCTCAAGTGCGTCTGCAGTATCATTCTTCGGGTTCAAAATTATTTATGGAGCATTCTCTACGGGTTCAAAAATACACACGCATTATTTTCTTCAGGGTTCAAAATTATATACGCAGTATTTTATACGGGCTCAAGTGTGTCTGCAGTATCATTCTTCGGGTTCAAAATTATATATGGAGCATTCTCTACGGGTTCAAAAATACACACGCAAAGATTTTCTTAAGGGTTCAAAATTATATACGCAGTATTTTATACGGGCTCAAGTGCGTCTGCAATATCATTCTTCGGGTTCAAAATTATATATGGAGCATTCTCTACGGGTTCAAAAATACACACGCAGTATTTTCTTCAGGGTTCAAAATTATATACGCAGTATTTTATACGGGCTCAAGTGCGTCTGCAGTATCATTCTTCGGGTTCAAAATTATATATGTAGCATTCTCTACGGGTTCAAAAACACACACGCAGTATTTTCTTCAGGGTTCAAAATTATATACGTAGTATTTTATACGGGCTCAAGTGCGTCTGCAACATCCTTCTTCGGGTTCAAAATTATATATGGAGCAATTTCCTACGGGTTCGAATAATATATGCAGTATTTCCCTTGGGTGCATACATACAATATTTTCTACAAGAGGCACGCCAAGAAATTATATGCGCGATATCATTGCAAGGATTATAAAAACGCCTACTCTTAGGGTTTGCACCTACATGAAAAGGAAAACAAGGGAAGTACTGGAAGACATACCTGGAAACTGGTTTTTCTTTGTAACTCTGCCGCTAGTAGGAAAGGATGAAAGGAATAAGGTGCAAGATGAGAGGAAGGGGTTTTATATATATGGGCGTGAAGATTCTGAAATAGGGAAGGATTTCCCTTTACCAAAAATCGTGCGGGCTCACAAGGACGCCCAACTTCCCAATGCCGCCAAAGTTGCACCGGTCCCACCAGTTGCGCCCAACTTCCCAATGCCGCCCAAGTTGCACCGATCCCATCAAGTCACGCCAGCTAGCACGCTCAGCTTGCCCACCTTGCGCCGGTCCCACCAGCTAGCGCGCTCAGTTTTCCAACTCACGCCAACTTCCCAATGACCGCCCAAGTCCCGCCAGCAAGCACGCACAGCTTCCCTACCTTGCGCCGGTTCCACCAGCTAGCGCGCTCAGTTTTCCAACTCACGCCAACTTCCCAATGACCGCCCAAGTCCCGCCAGCAAGCACGCACAGCTTCCCTACCTTGCGCCGGTCCCACCAGCTAGCACGCTCAGCTTCCCCACCTTGCGCCGGTCCCACCAGCTAGCGCGCTCAGTTTTCCAACTCACGACAACTTCCCAATGACCGCCCAAGTCCCGCCAGCAAGCACGCACAGCTTCCCTACCTTGCGCCGGTCCCACCAGCTAGCGCGCTCAGTTTTCCAACTCACGCCAACTTCCCAATGACCGCCCAAGTCCCGCCAGCAAGCACGCACAGCTTCCCTACCTTGCGCCGGTCCCACCAGCTAGCACACTCAGTTTCCTAACTCGCGTCAACTTCTCAACACCTTTCTTTGCTTCCCTCCCCAAATCAACCCTTCTCCTCCACTTTGTGACCGAAGCAAGTCTGGAACGGCCATTTCTTGGTTTAGGCCGGACTTGTACAGATTGATCTCTCGAATCTATAAAGTGCTCACGTGCGGCACATTTGTTTAGGGTTTGAACCAGTTTCTCACTCACCTACCGAATTTACCGAAATCGGCAGAAACGATTTTTACCCATAAACAACTGTGTATAGTCATTGACTAACTCAAATGAACATGGTGGTGTTTTCTTTATATATCTCGCTTTGTAAGTATGTTTAAAGATTTGTTTTTTTCCATTCCGTTTATTTTTCTTTTTTTAATGTTTGTTTTGGTAAATGTTTTGATAGTGAATTACAAGAAAATGAGCTGTTTGCCGGAACAAGACTTAAAAAAAGGTGAAATTCCCGCACTTATTGTTCGTGATTGGAAAATTCCAAAAGTAACCTTTTGGACTTTTACCAACCGTTTTGTACTTGCCCTCAAAAATAAACTTTTAGCAACTGTTTTGATCAAACGAGGACTCATTGAGTCCCGTAGCGTACCACAAACGTACCATTGACCGTTGACTATTCCAGTTGACTGACCCAAACACTCGGGTGCACTACTACTAGACACTCGAAAAACGTATTATTGACCAGTTGACTAAATAGTGTCGAGTGTTGCGTATCATGAACATGAGTCCAGTTGATTTGGAGTGCACTCCAAAAAATGCTCCAGCTGCATTCATCATGCAGCTGTATGTTGGGACATGGCGTCATTTTTTTTGGTCATGTTTGCTATTTTTGGAATTCAGCAGTACGTTGACCATATACGCGAAATTGAGCGATTTTTATGGTCCTTTTTCGGCAAAAATCTCTAAGGAAATGGTGATGGATTTATTCTTGAGATCATAAACTAGTGATTTTGCTTATGGATATTATATTTCAGGTGATTACTAGGATAAATAAACCAAGATTTATCCACGAAATAAGATGCATCAGGGTTCATAATGCATACTCTGGATTTTTTTTTTTTTTGGCAATGTTGCATCAGACTGCATAATGTGTACTCTGACATGAATTTGATTTTGGCGATCATATATAATGCATATTCTGATTATTATTATTTTTTTTGTCAGGTTACACCAAAGTTCATAATGCATATTCTGACATGAAATAGGTTTTAGCGAGGTTGCACTGAAGTGCATAATGCATATTCTGACACGAAAATAGGTTTTGGCGAGCATAATGCATATTCTAATAGGATAATAGGTTTTGTACAGGTTGTACCAGAGTGCATAATGCACATTCTTATAGGAAATATGTTTTGCTCATGTTGCACTTGAGTGCATAATGCATTGTCTTATACGAAATAGGTTTTGGCCAGATTGCACCTGGGTGTATAATGAATTCTGGGTCTAGTTTCAAATAATAATTATATTTTTTTTGAATTTAATAGCAACAATGGGTCTTGTTTTGTGGATCATCTCAAATCCTTTCCAAGTTTTATTAAGATACGACTTATGTATCGGAAGTTATGATTTTGTTTTTAAGATAGTTGATTTTAAATTAGAGAGTGAAAAAGTAAATAGGAGAGAAATGATAATATAAGAAAATAGCTAAAAGTGAATGAGATAACCGTCTAAAAACCTTAAGGGTCTACTTGACCAACCCAATATTTTACACGCCCTACAACCAAACTTAAATGTTTCTGGGCATATAACACATTTTGCCTTTGTTTTTCCATTGTTGTTACTCTTGGCAGGTTTGGGACATCGTTTTTTTGAGGGTGTCTAAAATTAATTGGGTGTTTGCAAAGTCTTTGCAGCAGAACTTTTTTGCTTAGTGTCAAAATAAGTTTAAGAGGAAGAACATGGACATATAAAGTTTGCTTCCTTTTGCTATTTGTTGAGTAATTTGGAAAGAATGTAATAATATTGTTTTTGAGGTATAAGGAAATGAGTGAAGAATTTATATTTAGGATTAAATCAATATTGATGTTGTGGAGTACTAATTTTGAACAATTATCTAGTTCCTACACATATGCACTACCTACAAAATAGCATCTAGATGAGCAAAGTCGGGCATCTACTAGTTATTCATATGTTGAAGAAAAACTAAATACCAACCGTAATATATTTCTGCATTATTGTTATGACAAGTGGAGACAATAGAATACGTTAGCCAATTAATTTATTAGTTGAAAGTATAGATAATTAATATATATTTGGGTAATAAATTTTGGTACGACTGAGTGTTTGATTTCTATCTTTGTTCGTCGATGGTTTTGGTTGTTTGACATGAGTTGGCCGGTCAACAATTAATTTATTAGTTGATCGTGGTGTTTTTGTAAATGAATGACTAATAAATCTAACTATTGACTGGTCAACTCATGGTGAAGCGATCCAAAATCATCAACGGATAAATCTAGGACCAAAAATACTAAGACATACCACAAAATTGACGAATACAAATTTACTTTTACATATGTTTTTAAACATTCGACATACGCAAATACAATCCGATGGAGGACACAGGACACTTCCTTAATTAGGAAAAAACACTTAACAACAAGTATTGGTCGGCGGTATCATTGATATCGTTGCATCGGATGTGTACCAATCAGAGCTAATACTATACCGATACCTAAGACACAATTACACCTAAGACAAAAATTGTAGGTGGTGAAACCTTGTACCAGATAGAAAACTGTCAAACGGGACAGAATTACACCTAAGACTTATAGTTAACTCAAGTCTCAAGGGGTAATGTTCCCATTGATCATTCAAATGAAGGGAGAGAACTGGTGGATACAAAAATAGGGCGATGATAATGTTTCTTCCGATAGATACTACGAAAACACCAACAATACAAACGACATATATCTAGTCTAGAAAATGGGTGAATTGTCCACAAATCTATTAAACCACGTTCATATGGACCAGTAAAATATGGCCTGGGTGAAATGGACGAGTTCCATATCAATTCTTAAGTTGGTTATTATACCCCCACAGGCTTCTTAAATCTCTCGGTCCTTTTTATTTACAGAAAGAAAGTAGATATCGTTTACCATCCCTTCACCTACAACTCCAACTCTGTATGATCATGAACTTCCTTCATGATCTCCACCACCACACAACTCCAACTCCGTAATCTTCCTCTGCGATCTCTTCTCCACCATCATTAACATAAACACAGTTATTGATAACATCATTTTCCCTTGTCATCTTAATTTCTAACACCATCACAAACATCAACACCAACATCGACATCATCATCTTTCTGCAACAACACCATCGTAGACACCAACAACGCCACCATCAAGATTAATTTTTCTAGATGCCCTAATTTAATTTAAATTTTTCAAATTTATAAAATTAAAATTTTTAGGGTTTTGTTTTAAATCAATTTCAGAAAATAAAGTGATGAAGGTATTCTCAATTCGTAAGTTTCATAACCTTAATTGTCTTTTCGATTACGTTTGAACTCAAATTGGTTTATCTTAGTTAAAAATTTGATGCACCTCTACATATGTAGATTTGTTTCTAAATATGAAATTAGAATGCAATGATTTAAGTGTTTGCACTTGTTTTTACCAAAAATGTTTCCATGTTTATTTTGATTGGAACAATCTGGGTTCATCCTGTTTTAAATTTGCATATTGATTTATTTTTATTTTGGTAATGTGGATATAGTATGTTATTTTCTTATATAAAAGCAATTTTTCAATCTAGATAGGATGAAAAAGGTTTCATTATGTTTTGAATTGGGTTGAATATGGTTTCACACGTTTTAAACTAGGATGAAATTGGTTTCATCGTGTTTTAGATTGAATTTGGTTTCACCCATTTTAAACTATGATGAAACTGGTTTCATTGTGATTTAGGTTGGGTTGAATTTCCATTTTAAACAAAGATGAAACTGATTTCATCGTGTTTTAAATTGGATCTAATTTGGCTTCACCCATTTTAACTCGGGTGAAACTGATTTCATTGTGTTTTAGACTGGGCTGAATTTGGTTTCACACATTTTTAACTAAGATGAAACTGGTTTCATCGTGTTTTAGTTTTGGTTGAATTTGGTTTTACGCATTTTAAACCAGGATGAAACTGTTTTAGATTGGGATGGAAACTAATTTAATCCCGCTTAAACTGTTTTAAGTTTCATATTCATTGTTTTTTCAATCACCAAAGTTGCTTCTTATTCCCCAAAACTATTGATTTCGATATCATAATGTAAAAGTTGTTTGGTTCATTATCTTCATAAGATTGTGGGTGCTCTTTATATATTTTTTTAACGCCATGGAGGTTGGAAGCAACAGAATCCAATTTCACCAGTTTGGTTCTTCCATTCCAGATGCACTTTTGCATTGTCATCTATCAAAATTGTTCATTCATTTTGACCAATGTTGGATAATAATTAGTTGTCAGTATGTAATGCAAACTATGTCAAAACGTTGCACTAATAGGCCTTCATAAACACATTGCAGCAATCTATGCAATAAAAACGACTGTTAATTTTTGCAGCAGCTAAACCTATCAAATATTTCTCTCTTGTATTTTTCGTGTCTGTCTTATGTTTAAATCGTTTTTGATTTGGTTCAGTTTGGTTTTGAACAGTCGTTGAGGTGGATCCCTGACTTTCTTTCTTGATTGATAGATACCTATCTCTGATGCCATCGAGATAGATATCGATGCACTGGATGATTCATATGGGAATATGGTCATTGGTGGAATAATGGAGCACATTGAGCAAGCTGGGGTCCACTCTGGTGATTCAAGGCAATTGGAAGACCTATAGCCAAAGTTTGTTTCAAGGCAATTGGAAGACCTTTAGCCAAATATGGTGCACTGGTCATATGTGTCAGCCATGTCACTCCAAGGCCCACGTTTCACAAAAAAGGTGATCGCACATGTCAGTTAAGGAGTTGTACTCCAATTTGAGAAGTTCCAAAGTTGTGCTTGGACCAGAAATGCCTAGAATTAGTGAAGTTATGTATAATTGTAAGTCACTGATGTCCAAGAATATAAAAAAGGGTATTCCAGGTAGTTGCATTAAATTTAGTTATGTAAAAGATGAAAGATTGGGTGAAATATTCAATTTTGGTTATATAAACAGTATCTTAAAGATGCTTGAATATTTAAACAATATCTTTTTTTACTTGTCTTTTTCATCCATAAATTATTGTTTTAGGGCTGTTTGACTAAAAGTAGGGGTACTTTATAAAAAAGCCCTTCTTCCAACTGTCATACTACACTATGCCCTATAGCAAGTTCCAAAGAATATTACTGAAAGAAAATTCACGTTTTATCTGTCTTTTTGTTTGTATTTTCCTGCATGAAACCGATGGACGTCATTCATTTGAATAGTTTAATAGATAGCTAGCAGAAGTCTCGGTGAGATTTGGATTTGGGATTTAGAAGCTTTTTTAGAAGAAAAAAAAAGTGATAATGTATGTGGTGGAGAAATAAATTGCATGTACATCCCCATGCTGTCGATGATATCTTCTTCAATCTAGCTATAGCTTCTCTTGTTCACCATTAGTCTTGTTTACTTTTTTTTTTTCTTTTTCTTTTTTGTTAGGAAAAACACCAACTGGTTTCGTATTGAAACGATGATAGAGCTTAGGATTTCGGACAAGCTATGTCACTTGTTAGGGATAGTGCCCTCACGTTATTGTTCAAAGATAATAGGATCGGCATTGGTTTTTGGTTTTGGTTGCATTGTCGGAGCATCAATACTTGTTGTCACAGCTACTATTTTCATGTTCCCTTCTATATCTTCATCGCGAATGAATCCTATGCTTCAAAATGATCTTAATCTGTATTATCATAAAAGTTCTTCTCCCCATTGTTCACAGTACTCTTCAAGTAAAATCCCTGCTCCTCTTGCTGCATCTCCATCTCCATCTACTCTACCTCCTCCTCCCTTGTTTCCACCATTTCCTCTTCCAGGATCTCCTCCACTTTCTCCTCCAACATCTCCTCCTCCTCGTGAATCTCCATCATTTCCACCATTTCCAGGATCTCCTCCATTATCTCCTCCCCGTGAATCTCCATCTCCTCTACCTTCTCCTTCTAATACTCAATCTCTTCCACCAGCACTGCCTCCTCCGGCATCTCCCCCACTTTCTCTTCCGAATATACTTGAAAACTCCACTGATGACAATCAAACAGGAAGTAATTACACTGTAAACAGCCATTACAACTCAAGTGTTTTATCCATCAACGATCCTACAGAAGTTAGAAACTCAGGAGATACAAAAGTTAATTTATTAAGTACAGTTGTCTCAACATTTTCGAATGATAGTAGTAATGTTTCATCTGGTGATGATAGTGCATCTTTTGATGGTGATTGTGATATTTATGATGGTGAATGGGTGAGGGACGTCAATCGGGAACCATATTATGCCCTTGGTTCTTGTCCATACATCGAAAAACAACCTTTCGACTGTTACCTTAACGGAAAACGTGACAACCAGTACTTGAAGTGGCAGTGGCAGTGGAAATCTCAACCAACAAATATCCCCAGGTAAACTCCCATCTATCTTTTTAAAAAATCGAGCTAGTAAAGTGTACTGTTTGTTTACTATGGAACTAATTATTGTTTTACCAATTTCAGAAAATAAAGTACAATGTCCTTGGCTTATTTTGGATTTATGTCTGTAGCGTTTTTGATGGAACAGATTTCTTAGAGAGATTGAGAGGGAAAAAGTTGGTATTTTCAGGGGACTCGTTGAATAGAAACATGTATGAATCTCTCGTTTGTATGCTTTGGAATGTCGTTCCAGATAAGACTAAAGTTGTTAGGCCATCTATGCAAGCAGAATACAAGACAAGAGGAGATTTATCACTAATATTCGAGGCGAGTTTTGTTTATATTTCTCTTAATTAATCATTTGTTATTGCTAGACTAGAATCTTAATGCCTTGTGTTTATACAAAAATGAGCTGAAATTTGGAAGAAAATATTCTCAATAAAATTAAAAAATGTATTGCCGATTACTCTTAAGAGAAAAAAAAAGACCGAAAGTATATCTCTCTTTTGAAGGGCAGAGATAATTGTGTGGTATAACGCAACATTATATTTATGTCGGACTAGCGCAACATTTTTGTTATACTTCATTCTAATGAAATTAAATGTATGATCAAATTTCAAATTCAGGACTACAACTGCACCATAGTATATGTGTGGTCTGCGTTCCTTGTTAATGAAACAAATTCGAAGACTCGGAGAGGTCGAGAACGTGAACTAAAACCAGAACGAGAAACTTTAAGATTAGACCAGATTGATGGGTTGGCAGCATCCGTGTATCAAGATGCTGATGTGGTAGTTTTTGACTCGTATCATTGGTGGGTTGAAGGGAAAACTAATAATGGGCAAGTACCTTGAAACACTAAAGAATTCATTGACGGGTTTTAGAAATTATGTTGTAAACTTTATAAGCTTTTTGCCTCATAACTATAGTACTAATTAGATCGATTTGGAATTGCAGAGTCAACTATTTTCAAGAAGGCGATTACTTATACCCGAAACTGGACATAAATAGAGCATACAGAAGAGCTCTTATGAGTTGGAGAAGATGGATTGACAACAACATTGATTCCACCAAAACACAAGTTGTTTTCAGAGGATTTTCGCTTAGTCATTACGAGTAAGTACCACAACCTTATCTTTCTCCTGGGGTGAGGATAATATCATCTGAAACGTATATTTTTTGCTCTTATTTACAGAGGAGGGAAATGGAATACGGGTGGAAAATGCAACTTAGAAACAGAGCCTATAACGAGTAAAGAAAAATACATAAACCCAGATCAATCACAACTGACAATACTAGAAGACACTCTTCGAAAAATGAAGACTCCTGTAATATATATGAATGTTAGTAAACTCACTTACTATCGCTCAGATGCACATCCTTCACTGTATGGAAAAAATTATACTAGTCAAGAAAGAAGTGGAGCTATGCTTATCCAAGATTGTAGTCATTGGTGTTTACCAGGTGTACCTGATACATGGAATGAGTTGTTGTATGTTTCTCTACTGAAGGCTGGTAAAGGCTCTTTCGGTGGCTGATAGCAAGCAACCGAGCTTCTGTACCAAATTGAAACATGAAGCTTTAATATGCCTTAATACGCAGTTAATAAGAATAGTTCAACTATTACTAAGAATAGTCTCACATTGTCTTGGTTTCTCGGGTTTTTGACGGTTAATATGCAGTTTAATATGCCTTGGACAATCCTATTCCAGCTGGTTGGTTTTCAAAATTAGTTAGACACATGAACTTCCATATAGTTAGATACATTAATAGGTGTACTTAGCAAGATCCTTCCATGGGATTGGGACTGTACAACCGTTTTTACCATGTAAAACCTTTCCCGCCAACGAGAATACCGACTCTGTCAATTTCTGTTGAAGTAATAGAAAATTGGTCCAAGTTCATCTATTCTTGATGAAATATGTTAAGAAAAATAGTTTACAGTTTTTTTGGTTAAATAACCCCTAGATTTGAATTCCTGGGTCTATAAGACAAGCTAACTATCACCATAGTTCCAATGACCATGAATTCAAATTTCATGGTTTTAATATCCTAACATTTTTAGGGGCCACTCAAAAGGAATTAGGGGCCATTTTTTTATTCCCATCCATTGAAGGAAGTTAAGGGGTGTCTTAAAAAAGAAATTGTCTATATTGTCCTTCACCTTTTATACTAAATCTAAACCTATATCCTTTATTTTCATAACCATATCATTCCTCCTCTTCTTCTCTTTTCTACCATTGATTTTTTTTTCATCGTTTTAATTTTGATTGAAACCCAAGATCGTCGATCAAACAAATTTTATGATTGATTGTTTAAAATTAAAACCCAAAATTCATTAATCTTAAAGTTGAAACTTAGAACATAAAAAAAAAAAAACGAGTTAAAACAAACAAAACAGATAAATGATAGTAGTTGTGATCCAAAATTATGATTTGATTGCTTGAAATAAAAAATTTGATCGAAATTTTTTCAAAGATTTGCAGTAGCAGGAACATAATCGGTAGATAACAATCAATTTATCTACCGATTATGGTTGATGTTCTTTGGAAATGAAGAACATCAACCATAATCGGTAGGTAAATTGATTGTTATCTACCGATTATGGTTGATGTTATTCATTTCTAAAGAACATCAACCATAATCGGTAGGTAAATTGATTGTAATCTACCGATTATGTTCCTGCTACTGCTTCAAATTTTCTGTACTAAAAATTAAACTCAATCGGTAGATAATGAACATAATTTACTACCGATTATGGTAGTACCAAAATTCGAAAATCGAATATATTCGGAAGTTAACGTAATACAATTTACTACAGATTATGACTAGTACAAAAATCGAAAATTTGAGTTTTTTTTCCAAAATCTGATTTTTGGGTCACTCTATATTCGGAGGTTCGAGTAACAATATAAACCTCTGAATATAATAGTGCCAAGGCTCTATATGCCGAGGCTCATGGTGGTTCCAAAGCCCTATATGCCAAGGCTCATGGTGGTTCTCATTTGGGAGCCAACACATATTCGGAAGTCAAATGAATTACTTGGTCTTCCGATTAAGACTAGTACAAAACTCGAAAATTTGAGTTTTTTTTCCAAAATATGATTTTTGGGCGACTCTATATTCGGAGGTTCGAGTAACAATATAAACCTCCGAATATAGTAGTGCCAAGGCTCTATATGCCGAGGCTCATGGTGGTTCCAAAGCTCTATATGCCAAGGATCATGGTGGTTCTCATTTGGGAGCCAACACATATTCGGAAGACAAATGAATTACTTGGTTTTCCGATTATGACTAGTACAAAATTCGAAAAATTTCATTTTTTTTTTCCAAAATCTGATTTTTGGGCCACTCTATATTCGGAGGTTCGAGTAACAATATAAACTCCGAATATAGTAGTGTCAATGCTCTATATGCCGAGGCTCATGGTGGTTCCAAAGCTCTATATGCCAAGGCTCATGGTGGTTCTCATTTGGGAGCCAACACATATTCAGAAGTCAAATGAATTACTTGGTCTTCCGATTATGACTAGTACAAAACTCGAAAATTTGAGTTTTTTTTCCAAAATATGATTTTTGGGCCACTCTATATTCGGAGGTTCGAGTGACAATATAAACCTCCGAATATAGTAGTGTCAATGCTTTATATGTCGAGGCTCATGGTGGTTCCAAAGCTCTATATGCCAAGGCTCATGGTGGTTCTCATTTGGGAGCCAACACATATTCGGAAGTCAAATGAATTACTTGGTTTTCCGATTATGACTAGTACAAAATTCGAAAAATTTCATTTTTTTCCAAAATCTGATTTTAGAGCCACTCTATATTCGGAAATCTGGTTAACTACTACTGCTTCCGATTATGTTAAGTCCAAAGATTTCGAGTAACGTTGAAGATTAGACATGTGGAATAGGAGCTACAAAAGTTAATTTATTTATTTTTTGTATTCCATATGTATTAATAGTTTTGCCACTAAAATTGACAAAGGGGGAGATTGTTAGAGCATTGCTCGGTCGAACTCGCATGCGTTTCTATCTCAAGCATGTTTCCAATGTTAGTGATCAAAACTATAAGTCTTGATTTCTAGCCTATGTAGCTAAAGGTCTCGGACTAGGATAAAAAGAGTAGTTGAGCTCAAGAACTCCATGGCAGTCATAATACAAGACGAAAGACTACTCAAGGAACCGATGGAACTTCATCAACTAGAAGGTATGTGGAGACTTGAACTTATATGTCACTCAAAAGTATATTTACTCTATCTCCTACTCTTGAGACAAAAGTCGTTTAGACGTATAGACTTTTATTATACACATTTGCTATTTCGAGCCGAGTTTAACTCGCTTATCCATTTCTCGAAATATGTGTTGGTAAGCTTTCGCTTTAACCGAATTCATCTTTACCTAGTGACTAAAGTCATGATATGTTTCAATCACTTTGGAAATTGCTCTGACGAAAAATGGTCTGTGAATAACGGCTATATAACGTTCTCGAGAATGTTTCAATGATTGAAATGAGAGTTTAGATTACATAACCACTTTGGTAGGATATAAGCATTGTTGTGGAAACACATATATGTATAAGTCCTTATTCCTTGAACCAAAGTTTGCGAACTTTGTTGATCAAGAGAAATGGAAGTGGCGCAAGCCAAGTCCTCGAACTGGCGGAAGTTCTCACCCGAGAATTTCTGCTGGAGTTTGTGTACTCCTTCCATGAGCTTAAGTCCACGAACCCAGTCCGCGAACTTGAGTAGGTTATATCTAAAACCGGTTGTTCTTGAACTAATGTTTATATAAACTAAGGAATGATTTTGCAAACCGTGGCTATAAAGTTCATGAACCGATTCGAGTGAATCAAACCGTTTTTGCTTCAATTGTGTCTTGTGTAGTTACATAAGATCTAAGCAATTGAACAACTCTATAACTAGTTCATTTGAGTCATTTGAACTAGTTATGGTGAAGAAGAATATGGTTGATATGAGAGTAATATATGGCTAACCATTTGGTTGACTATTGTTGAACCAACAAATGTTAATGGTTGGGTACGGTTTATAAACCCAAAATTGAACATTTCATTTGTGTGTAACAAGCTAAGTTTTCGATCCAACGATTGAGAAATATTAGCTTGAATCTAATCAGGTTTTCATCTAACGGTGAATATTGAATGCTTTGTTACCAAGCTAACATTGATTGCAAACCCTGATTTGAAAGACTATATAAGGGAGAACTCTAGCAACTGGGAAACCTAATCCCCGCACTTTACGTGTGATACTAGTTTGCTAAGCTAGAGTCGATTCTCCTTTAACCTTTGGTTTTCTTCTTCTAAAACCAGGTTAACGACTTAAAGACCTCATTGGGATTGTGAAGCCAGACCGATACTACTTTTCTTGTAGTTGTGTGATCCGATCTTGCTGTTTTTATCGTACAAGTACAATTGAAATAATTGGCTTGAGATTTATATCTCCGATAGGAAAGATAGAAAAGAAATCACAAACACTTCGTGTCATCGTTTGTGATTCCGCAATATCTTTTTTCGCTGCGTCGATTAAGATTATTGTGAGGTGATCAATAATACTAGGTTGTTCTTCGGGAATATAAGTCCGGGTTATTGATTGGTTCCTGTTCACCTTGATTTATCAAAAGATGGAACAAAACTCATAGGTTTATTCGTGGGAGGCGGATTTATCTATTTTGTAGACTTTTCTGTGTGATACAGATTTGTTTATTAAAGTCTTCGACTTTGGGTCGTAGCAACTCTTAGTTGTGGGTGAGATCAGCTAAGGGAATCAACTGGGATCAGAGGCGTAGGAGCATAACTGTACCTTGGATCAGTGTGAGATTGATTGGGGTTCAACTACAGTCCAGACCGAAGTTAATTTGGAGTAGGCTAGAGTATGTAGTGGCTTAATACAATGTGTGTTCAATCTGGACTAGGTCCCGGGGTTTTTCTGCATTTGCGGTTTCCTCGTTAACAAAATTCGGGTGTCTGTGTTATTTCTATTCCGCATTATATTTGTTTATATAATTGAAATATCACAGGTTGTGCGTTGCTCAATCAATTAGAATGTCCGACCTTTTGGGTTGTTGATTTAAATTTATTGACACTTGGATATTGGTCTTTGGTACCATCCAAGTTATCTCTCTTTGATAAAGATTCGCAGATTTCTATTTGCTTGAGTAAAGATCAAATCGAGAGATTGAGATATAAACTCTTTGATATACTTTTTATCTAGATTGAGTCTGACTGTCTAGTTGATTCTCTAGAAAGTATATTGGAGTTTGTCCATACTTTTGCTAAGCGAAATATTGGGTGTGGTTGTTAGACTCCCGCTTTTTCAACATTAATGTACATTTACCGTCATAGGAATTGTTCCATAGAGTGAGCATTTGTTATGATAGATTAGAAAGGTATAATTGAACAAGAATCCAAAAAAAATCAATTACCACATACCTTTGTTGATGAAGTCCTTGTTGATGTCTTCTTCTAGTCTTCAAACTTCATCCTTCAAGTATAGCTTCAATTCTACTTCTTAGACTTAATCTAGTCTGAAACTATCTTTAGTATACTAAATCAAGAATGCATTTTGGCAACTAAAATTGAAAACTAACTTGACATACGAACGCTAGTGGGTTCAACCGAGCAATGCTCTAACAATCTCCCCCTTTGTCAATTTTAGTGACAAACCATTTTACATATGGATTGTACTTGTTAAAAGCATTACACCTCCAAAATCCGACATGCTTGATTTCCTTGGTTCTTCAACTATGTGTGTGCTCATCCTGTACTTGTTGAAGATCCATCATAGTATTATAACACAACATCAAAGTTCAATTGTATCACAACTTTAATAATACTACTACGGTGATATGTATCACTCCCCATTAGTCAATACTTCATCTCACAATGAAAACCACTCCCCCTTACATAATGATCCATAAACCATATGTATATGTAGTGTGAACTACAAAATAATTTTCCCCTTTTTGTCAATATAAATTTTCAAAGGTACGAAAACTAGTGGGATCCTAATGAAATTTTCATAGAGAAACTTCTTGACCAAAAGAAAACATATCAACTTTACTTTTGATGATATCACAGAGTCGAAACTTAGTGACTTTATCAAGGAGTTTATTAAGATACAAGTTAACCTCTACATGTTCCACAACCGCTTCTCCCCTCAAATATATGGCAATTAAGCACAAGTTCAAAAAGAACTCTCCCCCATAAAATGTCATTCCCTAAAGAATAACAAGAATGACCTTACTCCAGAGAGAAGGATTTATATATTGGATTTTAGACATCCCACAAGGAGATACGAGCTAAGGACCAATCATTGAAAGTTTCTCATAAAATCGTGTTACCAAAAAAAAAAAAAAATTAGAACTATCTCATGGTAAACAATACACAATATGTAATCATGAAGATCAAGTATTGTGATCATCTTTTCCAAGATACAAACTTGTATAAACAAGAATTGATATGCTTAGAAGGAAGAATAACCCTTTCCACAAGGATTTACACCAAGAATGGTTACCATAAGCGTATGAAAAAGTTTCTTTGACAATAAAAACCAACATCCAATGGCTTTGATTATTGTTTATAACCTTTTATATTTAAGAATTTCAATCACAAATCAAGTTAGGTAATTAAGAATCATACACGTGGTATTTAGCCATATTCATCTTAACCATAACTAGTTCAAATGACTCAATATGAAACTAGTAAAGAGTTTTTCAATTGCTATATTCTCATAGAAGTATACAAGAACACAATTGAAGAAAAATCGGTTTGATTTACTCGAATCAATTGATGAACATTATAGCCACGGTTTGCAAGGATTGCATTCCTTATTATATAAATGTTTAAGTTCATGTACACAACCGATTTTAGAACTTTAACCTTCATGTATGCAAACGGTACGCATACTTGAAATGCCCGGACCACGATTGGTTTCCGGTAGTACACAAACGGGTACGCGTACTTCTAATCCCATCAGAAATTCACGGACCTGAACCTCTCGCCAGCACGCGAACGGGTACGCATACTTAGGTTCCCGGAATTCACAAACTAACAGGTATGCGTAAATGTACGCATACTATAGTTTCCGGACATGGATTACATATGTGCAAGAGTACACAACATGTCATATCCAATAATGGTTAAGTGTTCTAAACTCTTATTTCATTCATTGAAACTTTCTTAGAGGATGACAATAGCCGTTTTCACACACTATTAGCATCAAAGCAATTTTCAAGTTATTGAAATAATCAACATGACTTTCGTCAAGAATATAAGATGAATCTAGCTAAAGCAAAAATGCTTCCACATATAAGAAATACCCAACATAATATGTGTGCCCCAATTTTTTTGCAATCCTCGCCGCATTTACAAGGGATTCTTGGTGAGGATGCACTTCCAACACAATCAGGTTGTGTTGAGGTGAACAAAATCTTGCTTACCATAGGTATTCGAAACAAAATCATGCATGGACTCTAGGAATTTAACAACTTCCTTGAAACTTTCAATAATTGTTCCATACATTTTTAATTATCCCTTGTCGAACTCTTGTCTGGGAGATCCTTCTTAATAGTACTCATTGCTTTATTGATCTTCTTTGGTACCCATTTCTGAGTAGCTTTTGGAGCAACGTATTTCCTTTTCTCCCCAATATAATTATGAAACTTCTTGGAGGGAATACTATAAGAACTGAACTTATGAGTCTCAGTTTTTCTCCAGTTTGGAACATCATATCTTGTCATCTTAACAGAATCAAATCTGGTTTTATCTCGTTTAAGATATCTGCAATTCCTTTGCAAGTGACCTGGTTTTCCACAATAAAAGCAATGTTTAGTAGAATGGAAAAAGTTATGTTTGGTGTTACCTGAATGTGTATGTGGTTGCTTTGGATCTTGACAAAATTTCCTCTTTTCGTCATCGGCAGTTGGTAAAGATCCTTCACTTTTGTCAACCGTGGAAGGTTTTGGTTTAAAAGAATCATTAGCTCTGACAAATTTTACCTCTTTGCAAATACCAGGAGCGTCTATTCCTTCATATCCCAATCCTCGTGTCCAATATCCAAAGCCCTTTTCCAGTAGCAAGTACCAGGTAGGGCAGAGATACTATCTCGTAAAGATCTTATCTCCAAGATATGGTTAAGTTTCTACACCGACTCACCTGCCTGGGCAACCTGTCGGAGACAATAGTAAATCCTTGGCACCTTTCGTGCAGCTGGTGAAACAGGGGATGGTCACACCATTTTAGTAGGGTTTACACATTCGCGACCGTTAAAATAGTATACCCACTTTATCCCTGCCCAGGGCATGCAGGGATACAGAGAGGAGTCCCCGTTTTCACGATGTTGCTGCCTTGCATATCCACAGGAGAGAGTCCCTCCTTTCATATATGCTAGGATGATTTCACATGTTCACTGTTGTAAGGGACAATAGTCGATAACTTTTTGACGGCTAAGCACAGGGGACCAAACTATTCTTTCCCTCGGATGACCGAGGAAAAATCGGAAGAGGTAGTCGGGCTTGTTGTCGCCGCGTGAGATGGGGGCCAACCAGCACCGAAGACCAAAAACCACTCATACGCTAACACATATTGTCCCTTAAGGAACGACCGTCATAAGAAGAACTAGCAACTCATGTCAGTGTTGACAAGAGGAACACGAGCTCCTGGGGAAAGTCCTTCCCAATGGACACGCTGTGCGCGAACAACCTAATCCTCGTGTATCATGATGAATTCTATATGCTCCCAATATCGAGGTTAATTTTTCTGAGATGCTATTTCTAGACAAACTTTCTTTTAAGCTCGAGTTTTATTCTTCCAACCTTTTGACCTTTTCGAGCGCAATAACTAGATCATTCTTGGATGATTCACATTGAACTTTGAGATCTTCTCGTTCCGAATCAAAGAGCAAGTTCATCTCAATGTTCTCCAAGTTATCTAGCTTTGCTTGAAGAATATTTTCCCAATCTCGACTTCCGGCAATTTCTTATTTAAGCATTCGTATTTCGTTGAGATAATCTCTTGCACCAATAGCATCAAGTTGGTCTTGCAAGTATTTATTCCGACAACGAAGTCTGTCATATTTAACTTTCTCACTGAATATGGTGCTTTCAGCTTCCGAGAGTTTTTGATGACATTCCTTAAGAAGATTATTAACAATTGGATCTTTATGGAACACTTCTTCGACAGAATCAGAATCGGAATCAATATCCGAAAGAATTTTTTCAGAAGCTAATGCAACCTCGCCTGCGTACTCTTGGTGATCATAATATTCGGGTCCATCATCAAGAGTAGGCAAAGCTGCTGCATATGCCGATTGTCTACGGCTCCAGCTAGGACATACTGAAGAAAGGTGCCCTAAACCAAGACAGTTAAAGCATTTTACATCATCATTAGGAGATGTTGCATTTTTAGAAAAACTCTTTTTCCTGTCTCAAAAGATTTTTCTAAATTGTCGTGGAGTAACATCCTTAGCATCTGGCGAACCAGATTTATCCTTAGAGGATTCAGAATTGTTTGCAGCTTTAAAAGAAATCACTTCTTTTCCAGACCGGTGTTCATTATCAAAGATCTTTAACTTTCCAACAAGAGTATTTCTGGAGAGTGTAAAAAGATCTTTTGCTTCTTCAATGGCATGTTTCTTAGACTCGTATCTTGATGGTAGAGACCTGAGAATTTTGCACACATTAACTTTCTCTGGAATAGTTCTTCTAAATGAATATGAGGAGTTAACTATTTGAGAAAGTTTTTGGTTAAACTCATTAAAGGTTTCATCATCCGACATGCGAAGGTTTTCCCAGTCAGGAGCTAGATTTTGAAGCCTTGCTTCTTTCTCTGCGGCATTCCCTTCAAATACGGTTTCTAAGATATCCCAAGCATCTTTAGACTTTGTACAAGTAGTCACATGATGCTGGAGATCTGGGGTAATGACATGGATGATAGCATTTAATCCTTCAGAATTTTGCTTTGCAGCAAGAATCTCAAGATCATCATAATCACCAATATCCTTTGCAACAGTTGCACTGTCTACTGTAACTAATGGAGGATTATATCCATTAACAATATGAACCCATGATTGAAAATCTCACGCTTGTATAAAAGAACGCATAGCAATTTTCCACCATAAATAGTTCGTGCCATCAAAGGCTGGCGGTACGTTTATAGAGATAGCACTTCTGTCCATATCAGATTGCTACAAACACAGACTTATAAGGTCTTTAACGTGTTTGCCTACTCTGATACCAATTGAAAATGTGGGGGTCTAAAAGCCACACCCAACATATCGTTTGGCAATCTGAGAGGACTTACTCCAATATACTTTCTAGATAATCAACTAGATAGTCAAACTCAATCTAGAGAAAAGTATATCAAAGAGTTTATATCTTTGTTTCACAATGTAATCAACAAACCAAACAGATAGAAATCCGTGAGCTTGATTATTATGTGAAACAACTTGAACGGTACCAAAGACCAATGTTCAAGTGTAAATCATTTTAAATCAACAACCAAATGTTGGATTATCTAATTGATTGATCTTAACGCACAACCTGTGATATTTCAATTATATAACAAAATATAATGCGGAAAAGAAATAACATATACACTAGAATTTTGTTAACGAGGAAAACCGCAAATGCTGAAAACCCCTGGACCTAGTCCAGAATAAACACACACTGATTATAAGCCGTTACACCAATTTCCTACTACCTATTCGGACTAGATGTAATACCTGCTTCAGTTGTATTCAAGCACTTGTAGAACTCCTAGCAGAACACGGATTCTCTTTACGATTTATTCTCGTATAACTTCTAAGCGAATGAAATTCTCTTTAGAAGTTATTCCGAAAATCTTACTGCGAAAAAAGTTCTCTTCAGAAGATACAACAACACGGTTGATAATTTTCGATCTTTTGTTTTCACAAAATACCGAATCGATTTCCCTTTATATGTAAATCAAGGTTTTGGAAATCTTGTGTTTGTTTTGAGAAAAACAATTACTAGGTAAAAGTAATATCAAAACAAACTTGCAGATTAGGGTTTATTATACTCTTCAAGAAAAAGAAGAGAAACCTAATTATTCTACAACAACAACAACTAGAATAAATCTAGAGATATATTGTTTAAAACTTCTTAAGGATTTTTACGAGATACCTTAATCGAAGTTTTCTTTCTAGCTTCCTATTTTGACTAACAAGTGTTGGTATACGATCGGAAACTGAAATCCATCAAAACCTAGGGTTTATGATCAACAACTCTTGTATGGTTTTATATCAGAAGAGAAAACCTTACAATAGACAAGAGGTGAAAAACCTAGATTACAAGTTGTATAATCAATCACGAAGATTAAATCCAACTCGGCTTTGTGATCCCCAAAACAAAGACATTTATCTCACTCTTGTTCATGAAGAACAGAAGACATGGAAAACAACCTTATGAAGCTTACACCAATTTTCCAAAGGGTATAAAAAAAGGTTTAGCATTCACGAACTCTTTATTTATAGTGAATAAGTTAGCTTGAAAGCTAATCTAGGGTTTAGGCTATTGGTAGGTTTGTAAAGATGGTTTTCCTACGTGTTAAACTGCAAGTGCACAGTGCCTTTGGAGGCAGTGGCAAGCACAGGTCGAACCACAGAGAAATGGAGTGTGTGTGAATGATCAAAAGGCTTCTTAACTGATTTCAGGAAAGGTGGCACAAATATATGGGTTTGTTTAGTGTCTTTACGACAAGATGGAGGTTGTAACAATGATAACAAGATGAAATACAATTATAGAGATTACAGGCACTAGGATTATCAAATCCACCACTAATTCATGTTATGGGATTCAACTAGTTTGAATGTTTTGTTCCTGTGACAGACAAGGATAATGTGTCAAGTTAATCACTCATCTAAGGAGTTTCACCAAGTGATATTTCAATTATCAGCTAAAGTACTAACCCAGAGCACTAATTGTCTAGTTAAGCACAACTAGTCAAGAGAATTAGCAACTATCTCTAAGGCTTGAGCTGAAGCACAAACAACACAGTTTTAGCCTAACTACAATGGATACAAGGCATTCATTGTGAGAGCAAAGTGTTGTAATGCTAGAATTGAAGATATCTTATAATTTAAGCATGCAAAAACAACTTCAAACACAGTTGAACCACAGAACTGAGAATCAGGGTTTCATTTAAATCCTAGCAGATTAAATTAGAGCATCACAAACATCATGACATACAACTGAAATTAAACTATAATATGAACCCTAAAAACTGACTGTTTTCTCTCACCTCAAGAACATCAATTTATATCTCCCAAAACACTCAAATTAGCAATAAGATAATGACCCAAACCTCTTTCCTCCCATACTTCATCTCTAATCGACCATGCGGGGTTGTTCAACAAAACCCTAGTCTCAACCATCTCAACCCTAGCTTCTAGGCTATGGGAGAAGCTATAGATGGAGATGGGTGAACCGGGGTGGCGGAGAAGGTGGCGATGGAGTGGTTGAGACTGTCGGAGATAGAGGTGGTAGTGATGGCTCTGGTAAGGTCGGGGGAAGAGGAGGTATGGTGGTTTCTCTGAACTGGTGTCGGGTGAGAAGATGGAGGAGAAAATGGTTTTGGTCGATAGGGTATAGGTGTAGGTGGGTTTTGTTGTGAAGCAGGCACATCGAGTGTTGATGGGAAGGACGGAGCGAGCATTGGATGCGGATGGGCGAGATCTGAACGGCTCAGGGAGAATCGGGTTGTTTTGGTGTTGAGCGGAGGCATCGAGAAATGATGTGAGTGAAGGAGCGAGCGTTGGATGCAGCGGTACTCCGATGCGTGCGTGATGCGACCGTAGGATGAAGATCTAACGGTTCGGAAGGGACGAACTCGGATCCGGGTCGTGGATCGGGTCTTGGATAGCTTGGGCCCATGTCTTGTAGATGGGTTGCTCCTTGTTGGGTTGCAACCGATGCGCGCGCGAGCTTTGGCTTTTGCTCCATAGACGCTTGCCTCCAATTTTTCTGCTCTTTTGGCTCCTCAATTTCTTCGAGCTTTATTTACTACCTAAAAACACAAAATTAATTAGTACAAATATTTATTCTTGAAAACAAAGAAAATACGAATGCAGGATAATATCCGATTTCGAGGACACAAAAGATGAGTTAAATGCCAATAAAAAGATGTAGAAATATGCAATATTTGGCACTCATCAAATACCCCCAAACCTGAATTTTACTTGTCCTCAAGTGAAACAAAATTAAGAAATCCTATCTATACCACTTGTCGCTGGTCTCTCGAATGCATTTAGCGTATGCACTAAGCCTTTAAACCCCTAGGTGTCCCTAGTGGACGAGTTGTAGTCTCGTGAGGGTTTACCAGAGGTGTACCCACAAAACCTTCTCCAACTTCGAGTGTAAAAGAGTCTCAAGCATCCAAGGAGCTATGAGGACATAGAGTTTCGCATGCTAGTAACAAGAAGTTAGAACTACTAAAGAACGCATTCTCATCCTTAAGTGCTTGAGCGAGAAGTAACCATACCATATGAAAGAATTCGGATTCGATTGTGATCATAAGCCTCGACTTCTGCCTCACCATTAGGGTTTTATGATAATTGCACTCAAAAAGATCGCTTTTTTAGTCTCTCATGTGTGCAGGAAGGAATAAAGAGAGAAATCCTGCACACGTTGAAGGTGAGAAGGATAACCTTCCGAAATAATTTACGGAGACTCCACGAGTTGTGGACAAAAAGAATCTTTTTCTGATGATCTCTAAGAAAGGAAATCAACCATTAGCAAGGATGGGAGTACTCACTTACCTTCTCACCCGATCGGCAATTAATATCACTATCTCTTAGCATTCATAGAAACGTCTTCAATCTTCGGTCTTCGATAGCTGATGATGAACTTCTGAACTTCACAAAAACTTGACTTTTTTTTTTTTTTTTTTTTTTTTTAATATGGAACATGAAAATAACGATAAAACAATAAGACTCAATTTTATACAACTTGTATTGTCTTGACTTCGTAAACTTCACTAATTCTCATCCTATTTTCTTTTCTTTTCTTTGTTGCATGTAAACCTTGGACTATTTCAATTCTCTTCAAATATTCTGATGATGCTCCGCTTGCTGACGACGATGTGTTTCTATGAAAGTGTTGATGTTGTTGAGAGGGAGAGAGAGTGATGCTAACTGCAAATCGATATTTAGAAGGAGTTTTCATCTTTAAACGTCACCCTCATGATTGACGAAATTAGCACTCAAGAGATCAAAAGTAGTGCTGAAAGTGGTGCGAAGTTGGGTAGCTCACCATTCCTACCCGGAATTGACGTACGGTGACACACACTCTAACAGCTTTTCTAGAAAGTCACAAAGAATGAAGGTCGGTACCTCGCTTGATGTAAAATGGGTAGTCTCCACTATGGTTGATCACAATTCTACTACCGAATATCTAAACAACACCTAATTCGCCCTCCGGTATGGTTAAATCCAACTTTAACGCTCTAATCAACTAAGAAACCCGATTGTGTTCTCCAGTACTTCCAAGTTCTTGTTATTTTGGTCAGACTCTCTATGTAAACATAGCTAGAAGCATGCTAGTGACTCTAAAATCTCTAAAAGTTGGAGGTTTTTATGCAAATTTTTGAGTTTATTTATTTATTTATTTAACAAAGACTAAAAACAAAGACTAAAAACTCTACATGCAAATGCACCCCCAAACCTAAACCAAACATTGTCCTCAATGTGTCAACAGATGATAAAATTTTAAACAGTCACATACCCAGAGAACTATGTTGAGTAAAGAAAAGGGAAGAGATTACCGGATGTACAAGAGTGTTGCTAAACCAAGGGGGGATGAATGCTTTGAAAGCAAACACCCAAGGGGCAAGACAAAAAGTTTGGTTAGCACTCATAAAAATTATGCAAAAAGACAAAGAAAAAAGGGAAAGAAGATGGATTTTTAGTCCATATGTATGTACACAAGTGAACTAGATCAGTCCACGTAGATGGGGTCTTCCAAGTCGACGGTCTCAACTTCTGGTGGAAGATGCTCCGAAATGGTTTCGATCTCGACCATTGACCTTGAAAATGTTCTTGGTTGCTGGGTTTTCAACTTCTACACTCCATGGGGAAAGACTGTGCGTACCAAGAATGGTCCCGACCATCGAGAACGTAGCTTTCACCGGAAACAAGTGCAAACGAGTGTTGTACAATAAAACTTTTTGGCCAGGTGTGAAAGACTTGCGCAGTTGGCGCTTGTCGTGAAACACTTTCATTCTTTGTTTGTACGTTTTGGCACTATCATATGCATCATTTCTCAATTCTTCTAACTCATTGAGTTGAAGTTTCCTATGGGTGCCAGCTTTATCAAGATCAAAATTCAACTTCTTTACAACCCAATATGCACGGTGTTCTAACTCAACAGGTAGATGACATGCTTTTCCGTACACAAGTCTGTAAGGAGACATCCCAATGGGAGTCTTGTATGCAGTTCTATAGGCCCACAAAGCATCGTTTAAGCGCAAAGACCAATCTTTCCTAGAAGGATTGACAGTCTTCTCAAGGATATGCTTAATTTCCCTATTAGAAACTTCTACTTGGCCACTGGTTTGAGGATGGTAAGGTGTTGCTACCTTATGGGTGATTCCATACTTGCGCACTAATGATTCAAAGGGTCTATTGCAAAAATGACTACCTCCATCACTGATTATCGCTCTAGGGGTTCCAAAACGGGAGAAAATGTTTTCCTTAAGAAAAGAAAGAACAACTTTATGGTCGTTGGTTTTGGATGCAATGGCCTCTACCCACTTAGAGACATAATCAACATCAACAAGAATGTATAACTTACCTTCAGAGTTAGGAAATGGTCCCATGAAATCAATACCCCAAACATCAAACAGCTCAACAATCAAAATGGGTTGTAAGGGCATCATGTTTCTCTTAGTGATACTTCCTAATTTCTGGCATCGGTCACAAGCAACACAAAACGCATGGCTATCCTTAAACAGTGTTGGCCAATAGAAACCGCTTTGCAAGATCTTTGCAGCAGTTTTCTTGGCACTAAAGTGGCCTCCACATGCATGGTCATGACAGAAAGAGATGACATCCCTTTGTTCAGAATTGGGGACACATCTCCTAATGATTTGGTCTTGGCAGTACTTAAACAAATATGGGTCATCCCAAAGGAAATGTTTAACTTCAGCCAAGAACTTAGAACGGTCTTGTTTAGACCAATGCAAGGGCATTCTACCTGTAGCAAGGTAGTTCACAATATCAGCAAACCATGGCATTTCAGACACAAGCATCAATTGCTCATCAGGGAATGATTCCCTAATTAGCACAGATTCATCAGCAGATTCAACATTCAACCTAGACAAGTGATCAGCGACAACATTTTCTAACCCTTTCTTATCTCGAATTTCGAGGTTAAACTCTTGTAACAAGAGTATCCATCGAATTAGACGAGCTTTAGCATCTTTTTAGACAAAAGATATCTCAATGCAAAGATGATCGAGAATAAATGATGACCTTAGACCCTATCAAATAAGATCTAAACTTATCTAATGCAAACACAACAGCTAGCAACTCTTTCTCAGTTGTGGAATAATTTAGTTGAGCATCATTAAGTGTTTTACTAGCATAGTAGATCACATAAGGGAGTTTGTCTACTCGCTGGCCCAAAACAGCTCCTACAGCATAGTCAGACGCATCACACATAATCTCAAATGGTAATGACCAGTCGGGGTGGTCTGACTATAGGGGCAGATGTAAGGAGAGCCTTCAGTGCTCCCATGCTTCCTTACAAGCATCATCAAAGACAAATGCAACATCTTTTGCAAGAAGATTGCACAAAGGTCGTGAAATTTTACTAAAGTCTTTGATGAATCGGTGGTAAAAACCCGCATGGCCTAAGAATGATCTGATGTCCCTCACAGAACGAGGTTGAGGCAAGTGTTGAATGAGATCTACCTTGGCTTTGTCTACTTCTATGCCTTTTTCCGAGATGATATGCCCTAAAACAATGCCTGAGTTAACCATGAAATGACATTTTTCCCAATTCAAAACCAAATTCTTTTCCTTACACCTAATTAGCACACAAGTGAGGTGATGCAAACACTCATCAAAAGAAGACCCAAACACAGAGAAATCATCCATGAAAATTTCAAGAAACTTATCTACCATGTTAGAAAATATGCTCATCATGCAATGTTGAAAAGTAGCGGGTGCATTGCACAACCCAAAAGGCATACGACGATAAGCAAATGTTCCATAGGGACATGTAAATGTGGTCTTTTGTTGGTCTTCGGGTGCTATGTGAATTTGGTTGTAGCTAGAATAGCCATCTAAGAAGCAGTAATGACTATGTTTTGCTAACCTTTCTAACATTTGGTCAATGAAGGGAAGGGGAAAATGGTCTTTCTTGGTTACTGTGTTCATTTTTCTATAGTCAATACAGACTCGCCACCCTGTGGTCACACGGGTGGGGACAAGTTCATTCATCTCATTTTGAACTATAGTAATGCCAGACTTCTTGGGTACTACCTGAATGGGACTGACCCACTGGCTATCAGGGACTGGGTAAATGATACCCGCATCAAGCAGTTTCAGAATCTCACCCTTGACAACATCTCTCATGTTGGGGTTAAGTCTCCTTTGCATTTCCCTAGATGGTTTAGTGTTCTCCTCAAGGTTTATGTGATGCATGCAAATTGTGGGACTTATACCCTTAAGATCGGAGATGGTCCAACCTAAAGCTCCTTTATGTTCTTTGAGTACTTCTAAGAGTTGACTTTCATGTTCCGTGTCTAAACATGATGCAATAATCACAGGTAAAGTATCAGAAGGACCTAAGAATGCATATTTCAAGGTATCAGGTAGTGGTTTCAAATCAAGCTTAGGTGGTGTATCAAGAGGTGGAGCAGATTTGGAATCAGAGAGTGGAAGGGGTTCCACTGCATTCTGCCATTTAGCAATATCCATGGGTGGCACAGACTCTAGCAAAGAGTGCACTTCACTAATGTACTCAGAGTTGAAGAGATCTAAGTCAAAATTATCTAAACATGCTTGCACAGGGTCCACAGATAAGATGTCAGACAATGAGTCTTGAATCAGACTCTCAATCATGTTAACCTCGTGCAATTCATCATCATCACACTCCATGGGTTGTTGATTCACACGAAAGACATTCAGTTCTACACTCATGTTTCCAAAAGACAAATTCAATATCCCGCTACGAAAATTTATGATAGCGTTTGACGTTGCCAAGAAGGGACGTCCTAAGATAACGGGAATATGATTTTCGGGATTTTGCACAAGGTTGAGTATCTAACACAATGAAGTCCACAGGAAATAAAATTTATCAACCTTGATTAACACATCTTCAACGATTCCCAGGGATTTTCACGGATCTGTCCGCTAATTGTAGCGTAACAGGGGTGGGTTGCAATTCCCAAGACCTAACGCACATACACAGAATATGGCAGTAGATTCACACTAGCTCCTAAGTCCAATAAAGCTTTCCTGATTGTATGATCACCTATTGTACAAGAGATGGTTGGGCTACCTGGGTCTTTAAACTTAGGTGGAGTTTTGTTTTGAATAATTGAACTTACTTGCTCAGTGAGAAAGGCACGCTTATGCACATGAAGCTTTCGCTTTTGTGTGCACAGGTCCTTCAAAAACTTAGCATAGGCGGGTATTTGCCTTATTGCTTCGAGAAATGGAATGTTTATGTTAACTCTTTTGAACATTTCCAAAATCTCGTTGTATTGGGTACCCCCCTTCTGTTGCACCAACCTCTGTGGGAATGGAGCAACAGGTGCATGACTTGGCAAAGAAGTAGGACTCTTGGGTTTATCGACATGCTCATATTCTTTTTCTACAGTAGATGTTTTACGCGGTGTTGTGTACCTTGGGAGTCTGATTTAGACTCGCTTGACTGTGGTACACCTACATTGTTCTCAACAACTTTACCACTACGAAGAGTGGTGACAGCATTCGCATGACTATGTGAAGTTTCATTGCAGGTTGAGGATCCTGCTTGAAACACATTCTTTGGATTTTGTTGGGGTTGACTAGGAAGTTTGCCTTTCTCTCTCTCATTCAATGCATCACAGATTTGACCCATTTTAAATTCTAGATTTGTGAAACGTTGGTCGGTGGTTTTCTCAAGTTTTGAAAGATTTTGGGTTAACATAACGACACAGTCTTCAAAGCTAGGCTTTTTCTCTACAGGGTACTGAGTGGGTGGTTGTACTTGTGGGTTTCTAGGATATGAGTATCCTTGGTTATTATTTGTTGGTCCCCCTTGTACAGGCCCTTTAGACCATGAGAAGTTAGGGTGATTCCTCCACCCTGGGTTGTAGGTTTGAGAATAAGGGTTGTTCTCTTGCCTATGGTACAATGCATTGGCTTGCTCGGTTTTGGACTCTTGAAATGCATGTAAGTCTGGACAGCTGTCCACTAAATGGTCAGAGCTATGGCATGCGGCACAAGTGACCATTTCAATTTGGTCACGGAGAGTAGGGGCATTAGATCTGACATTCTTATGCAACTCAAGCACCTCTATTCTCCGGGCCAAAGATGCCATTTTTGCATTTCCCTCAAAGTCAGACTCGATTCTATGAACATTGTTTGCGGGGGTAGTCCTTTTTGGTTCACGGATGGACTCCCACTGTTGAGTCTTTTCAACGACTTCGATTAAGTAAGTCCAAGCCTCATCAGCACTCTTGTCAATAAATGCACCATTGCACATTGACTCGACTGTGGTTCGGGTTCTAACATCTAGACCCTCATACAAAATTTGCACAAGTCTCCATTTTTCAAAACCATGGTGGGGACATTGGAGTAATAATTCATTGAATCTCTCCAAGTACTTTGCTAGAGTTTCGTCTTCTAATTCACAAAACCATTTAGACTTTGGCGAATTGTCGCCGTCTTATGGTTGGGGAAAAACTTTTTGAAAAACTCTTTTGTGAGGTCATCCCACGTTCTAATGGACTGTGGTTGTAGGGCATGAAGCCATGACTTGGCTTTGTCTTTCAGAGAAAAAGGAAACAATCTCAATTTGAGGGACTCCTCTGGCATTTGGTTAAAACGCAGAGTCCCACAAATATCCTCAAAATCTCTCACGTGATGGTAGGGGTTTTCAGCATCGACCCCTCTAAACACGGGTAACATGTGAATGGTGCTTGCTTTCAGTTCAAACTGACAAGCATCACCGGTGAGAATGATGCAAGAGGGCTGGCTTGCCCTAGTTGGGTACATGTAGTCCTTGAGACTACGGGGTTGGTTTTGTTCATCACCCATAGTTTCTGTTTCTGATGGGTTTGGGCTTAGGCTTTCGGTTGAAGAACTGGGTATGCTTACGATTTCGTCTGGGCGGATTCTAACTAGTCGATTTGTTTGGTCTCTAAAAGACACAATCATAGCCTAGCTAGCGCATCTAGCATGTTAACAAACAATCAAGTTCAACACAAAAAAGCAAAAACTCAAAAATGACCCACCAATACAAGACTCAAGCCCAAAAGATTGCTTTTTGATGTTGTTAAGCCCAACTGATTAGGTGGATTCCAGCCCAGATGATGTGGGCTCAGTTTGTGTGCAGAGCCCAGGTTGTGTGCAAGGCCCAGGTTGTGTGCAAGGCCCAGTTTTGCAGGTCAAAAAGGTAGAGCTCAGTGGTTGGGCTTCTGCTTATGTGCAGCCCACTACTTATGTGCACAGAATAACACACTTTTTGCAACTCAGCTCAGCCTAGGTTGGCAGTTTACACAGCACAGCTTAGCAGATCACAGCACAGCACATGATTAAGTGCTGGTTGGTTTTGCACAGATTCAGAAGGAGCAAGGAAAACACAACTTGATTAAGGTGCACAGCACAGCTGATGCACCGCCTCTCAAAAGAGATACAGCACAGCTTATGCACTGATTTGCATAGATTTGCACAGAGCAAGGAAAGCAAGATGCACTGAGCAGCTTATGCACAGGTTGTGTGCACAGACAGCTATAGGCACAGCCCAGTGATGCACAGCTCAATCACAAACTCACACAAGAATTAACACACCATTTCACAGAACTAAGCACACAGAAGTGCTTGAAATTGTTGGTAGTTGCTGGTCTTCACAGCATGGTTTGAAATGCAGCTCAGCTTATGCACAGATGGGCAAAATTTTGTGAGGTGCACAGGGTATGGGATGTTCTCACTCAATGGTGAAGCATGTGTTGGGTTGTGTATTTGAAAAACAACTAATTATGATCACTAACCTTGCTATTTAACAACTCATGCAATCACCCAAGGTGCACACACAGATATAGCAGCAGCAGATATACAATCTCAAGATATTTGCAGGGTTAACAAACTTCACAGTATTAACAGGTTAATCAGCAAATACACAATGCTTGCATTTTACATATACCACAGAGTGTCAACAAGCTAACAGATCAGCAAGATGACAGCAGATGAACAGGGCTAGTATTTTACACATGCTCAGGGTGTCAACTTGGTTAATTGATTTCAATTCTCAGAGATTATACATAAACATGCAGATATCAGCAGGGTTGTGTGATCACAACACCATTTCAGAGCTAAGCTCTCAAGGCAAGTAGCTAAGGCAAAGTAGCAACAGGGTCAGTTGACCTTAATGCTAACAACTTTATGCACCACAAATTGCAGGGAAGATGGTTGTGGTGGTTACTGGTTTACTCACAAGTTGCAGCAGATGCAGGGGTCTGGCGACAACTTGGCTCAACAGCTCACACTCAACAGCTTCAGGGGCTGGAGTTGAGCACAGGTTTCACTTTTCACAGGTTATATCATTCATTCATCAACAAGAATGCTATATCAACATTCATGTAAGCAAGGTTTGAGACACAATACCACCAGTATAACACTGGGTTTAGGCAAATCCACTAATGGTTCTGCACTTTTTCTTCTCCTCCTTGGCTTATGCTCCAAACAAGACACCACAAGTACCTGCTACTCAAGAGAGAGTTTCAGTTCTCAATATTTCACAAATGAAAGCAAGAGAGCACTACCTAGCAAGTTCAACAGACTGAACTAGAATTTCAAAACAGGTGAGCAATACTTGTAGTATGAGGATTAACCACTGTACTTGGTTATCTGTTCAGGGCAGACCAAGTTACAGGGGATGAAATATTTATCCAATGATGCAGATATGCAAAGTTCAACAAAAAGAAATGAAAGAGCACATGGCTTATGAATGTAAGCTACAGATTATTGATGAATCCAAATGCAAGTGAATCAAGAATGATGAAGGATGGAGCACACAATGGATTTAGCTGAAATGCAACTAAGATGAACAAAATGCGAAAAATAATAGGCGAATGGATTACTCTAAGTTACAGCTATAAATGCAATTATCTTAATGAGTAACTACTTAGCTGAATGAAATTACAACTATAAATGCAAGAGCAAGATGTAGTAGAAGAAGCAATGATGCAGAGATATACCAATAAGATAAGCTGACTACAAATGCAATGATGATATGCAGAGATGCAAAAAGCGGCAGAAATAGCAAAACTATAATTAAGTTACACTAATACTGACTAATAACAACGATTAGCAAAGCATAAATATACGAGGTTTGAAGTGAAAATCGGTGAATCAAGCTAATAATCAATATAGCACACTACCAAATCCCGACAAATGGCGCCAAAAACTTGGTAGGTTTGTAAAGATGGTTTTCTTACGTGTTAAACTGCAAGTGCACGGTGCCTTTGGAGGCGATGTCAAGCACGGAGTCGAACCACGAGAGAAATGGAGTGTGTGTGAATGATCAAAAGGCTTCTTAACTGATTTCAGGAAAGGTGGCACAAATATATGGGTTTGTTTAGTGTCTTTACGACAAGATGGAGGTTGTAACAATGATAACAAGATGAAATACAATTATAGAGATTATAGGCACTAGGATTATCAAATCCACCACTAATTCATGTTATGGGATTCAACTAGTTTGAATGTTTTGTTCCCGTGACAGACAAGGATAATGTGTCAAGTTAATCACTCATCTAAGGAGCTTCACCAAGTGATATTTCAATTATCAGCTAAAGTACTAACCCAGAGCACTAATTGTCTAGTTAAGCACAACTAGTCAAGGGAATTAGCAACTATCTCTAAGGCTTGAGCTGAAGCACAAACAACACAGTTTTAGCCTAACTACAATGGATACAAGGCATTCATTGTGAGAGCAAAGTGTTGTAATGCTAGAATTGAAGATATCTTATAATTTAAGCATGCAAAAACAACTTCAAACACAGTTGAACCACAGAACTGAGAATCAGGGTTTCATTTAAATCCTAGCAGATTAAATTAGAGCATCACAAACATCATGACATACAACTGAAATTAAACTATAATATGAACCCTAAAAACTGACTGGTTTCTCTCACCTCAAGAACATCAATTTATATCTCCCAAAACACTCAAATTAGCAATAAGATAACGACCCAAACCTCTTTCCTCCCTTACTTCATCTCTGAATCGACCATGCAGGGGTTGTTCAACAAAACCCTAGTCTCAACCATCTCAACCCTAGCTTCTAGGGTATGGGAGAAGCTATAGATGGAGATGGGTGAACCGAGGGTGGCGGAGAAGGTGGCTGATGGAGTGGTTGAGACTGTCAGGAGATGGAGGTGGTAGTGATGGCTCGGTAAGGTCGGGGGGAAGAGGAGGTATGGTGGTTTCTCTGAACTGGTGTCGGGGGAGAAGAAAGAGAAGATGGAGGAGAAAATGGTTTTGGTCGATAGGGTATAGGTGTAGGTGGGTTTTGTTGTGAAGCAGGCACATCGAGTGTTGATGGGAAGGACGGAGCGAGCATTGGATGCGGATGGGCGAGATCTGAACGGCTCAGGGAGAATCGGGCTGTTTTGGTGTTGAGCGGGAGCAGCGAGAAATGATGTGAGGAAGGCAGCGACAATTGGATGCAGCGGTACTCCGATGCGTGCGTGATGCGACCGTAGGATGAAAATCTAACGGTTCAGAAGGGATGGGCTCGGATCCGGGTCGTGGGTCGGGTCTTGGATAGCTTGGGCCCATGTCTTGTAGATGGGTTGCTCCTTGTTGGGTTGCAACTGATGCGCGCGCGGGCTTTGGCTTTTTGCTCCATAGACGCTTGCCTCCAATTTTCTGCTCTTTTGGCTCCTCAATTTCTCCGAACTTTATTTACTACCTAAAAACACAAAAATTAATTAGTACAAATATTTATTCTTGAAAACAAAGAAAATACAGAATCTGGGATAATATCTGATTTCTGAGCACAAAAGATGAGTTAAATGCCAATAAAAAGATGTAGAAATATGCAATATTTGGCACTCATCAGCTATTTTCCTTTTTCAAGACTCTCCTAATTATGGAAGTCTTTCCTAGTTTCAAATATTTTGCATAAATAATTATTAGCATATATTGTATTTATGTGAATCAAATATGTTTGGATTAATAGCCATCTTGCCTAGATAAGGAAACATAAAAAACTTGACTAAAAAAGACTTCTAGTCACGTTATTGGGCTCAAGTCCGTGAACCGTTACAAACAGTTGGTGGATTGTTTCCTACTAACGAACTGTAACAATTACAACAACACTTATAATTGTTACTTTAATAAATCACTCATAACTTCATCGTTATAACTCGGAATTGAGTGATTCTTGGCTCGTTGAATTCGTAAGCTCATTCACTACAACATGATAACCTTTCCAGGGATAAAGGTTATTGTCACAAAAGTCGTGGCTCAAATAACCTCGAGTATATATACATAAATGTACATTTACCGTCATAGGAATTGTTCCATAGAGTGAGCATTTATTTCGATAGATTAAAAAGGTAGAATTGAACAAGAATCCAAAAAATATCAATTACCACATACCTTTGTTGATGAAGCCCTTGTTGATGTCTTCTTCTAGTCTTCAAACTTCATCCTTCAAGTATAGCTTCAATTCTACTTCTTAGAATTAATCTAGTCCGAAACTATCTTTAGTATACTAAATCAAGAATGCATTTTGGCAACTAAAATTGACAACTAACTTGACATACCAACGCTAGTGAGTTCAACCGAGCAATGCTCTAACAATTCATCCCCAAGACGAATACGTATCTGATGGTACCCGCTTCGCAAGTCTAGCTTTGAAAAAAAACTTGGCACCAGCCAGCATGTCTAACATATCCTCCAATCTAGGTATAGGGAACCTATACTTGATGGTAATCTTGTTGATTGCTCGGCTATTGATGCACATTCGCCAGGAAGCATCTTTCTTGGGAGTCAATAAGGCTGGTACAACACATGGGCTCTTGCTTTCAGTGATCAAACCCTTTTGTAACAACTCTTTGACTTGTCTTTGCATCTCCAATCGGTGTGAAGGAGGCATCCTATATGCTTCCAAGTTAGGTAGTGCGGATCCTGGCACCAAGTCAATGGCGTGTTGAATGTCCCTCATAGGTGGCAACACATTAGGTTGCTCTGCAGGTGCAAGTTCTTGGAACAACTGCAACAATTCAGCAATTTCAGAAGGTTGTTCCCGACTGTTCAGAAAAACATTGGATGTTGATTTACACATCAGCGCATAGATCACACCAGTTTCCTTGCATTCATTCTGGAACTGTTTACAAGTTAATAAACTTATTGGATGTCCCTTCTCTTCTTTCCCTCCTTGCACGTCTTCTTTCATAGGATGCAACGTCATCTTCTTGCCGTTACAAACAAAACTGTAAGTATTAGCTTCAGTCAAGTGCGTCATCTTCTTGTCGAACAGCCAAGGTCTGCCCAACAATATATGACAAGCATCCATAGGTGCAACATCACACCACGCTTCATCTTCAAAATTGCTGATAGAAAACTTTATTAAGCAACTTTTCGTGATTGGTGCCGCGTTTCCATTCTTAAACCAAGCAATCTTATATGGGTGAGGGTGTTTCTTGGTTAACAAACTGAATTTGTCTACAACTTCGTGAGATACTATATTTTCACAACTACCACCATCTAAAATCAGCTTGCAAATCTTACCTCCACAGAAAACTTGTGTGCGAAAGATACTCTTGCGACGCCAGTCTTCCTCCTCAGCTTCAACTCCAGGGCATGTAAGAATTCTGCGGACCACCAGAGTCTCTCATTTTACGGGCATCAATTCTTCCTATTCACCTTCTGATTCATCATATTTTGGTTCCCCAAAATTTTCTTCATCACTACCATCTTCAATAAGGTTAACTCGCTTCTGTGGACAAGTGTATGTCAGGTGATCATCTCCTCCACAAGTAAAACACTTGGCCGCCAAACGAGTACTGACCTTGTGTACTCCACTTGCAGTTGGAGTTGTTGCTAAGGTTCTTGCCCCTTCTTTTCTCTTGTTACTCCAAGCTGATGCCTTCGGTGCAGTTCTACCTAGTTGGATGTAGCTTTTATTCGGCTCGCAGAGTTCCGGTTCTTCAAACGATAATTCACCCTCTCCTCCGCCTTCAAAGAACATTGATAAGAATCTTCCAGGTTGGTTACCCTTAGGAGACCAAACTCTTCCTAAATTCCTATGTTTAAACCCATAATATATCTTGCTGCGAGTTGCTTAGGTGTTTCATTCAAGCCAACTCTTAAAGAAAAATTATAGAACTCTGTTGCATACTCTTCGACACTAAGATCACGTTGATGAAAGTTATAAAACTTTTCATACATCGTTACCAAATCATCAGGTGGAAGAAATTGTTTCCGCAAATTTTGTTTCATGTGATCCTATGATCTGATCTTCTCTTTGCCTTGCCTTGTACGTTGTTCTTCTAGCTTTTTCCACCACTGCAAAGCCATTCCCTTCAACTTCAACTTCACAAACAACACCTTACGAACTTCAGCCATAGCTATTCGAAGTAGTTCTTTATGCTAGTTTCCCAATCTAGGAAATATTCAGCATGCATCCTCCCAGACATATCACTCACTTCAACCTTCACGCTAGTAGTGTTCAAATCCAGGGCCTTAATCAACCTATCTTCCAATCTGTCATTGTGCGGACCATGAACAACACGATCATGAAAAGGATTTTCATCTTAGCCGCGTCCATCATCTTCAGATCCTCCTTCCGGGGAATCCAAAGGGTTGCGTCTACCCTCCGGTCTCTCCATATGGGCTTCAGCACGTTCCTGTCGCTCTAGGGTTTGCAACCGCAACGACATGTCTTCAATCATGGTTCTTGACTCATTAAAATCATTGTTTCCACCTCTACCTCTTCCTGCCATTAGTTAGGGTTTGGGTTTGTTTTGTTCTAGCGCCAATTGATGCACTACTAGAAACGAAAACAGTAAACTAGGGTAATCGAACAACGATAAACGATTAGAACTCTAAACTGAAACAATAAGAACGCAAATAAATTGAGTTTTAGGTTAAACCTAATTCTCTGATATAATCAATAGATTATAAAACGTAGGAAAAGTATAATAAAAGGATGCTCTCTTTAGACGACCTAGCAGCTTATTTATACTAGAAAGAAACCTAAATAAGGAAAACTAAATACTAGGACAGAGACGCCCTTTCTTAAAAGACAAACTAGCAAATGTATCCTAAAATAAAGAAACTCTACAGAGACATATTATGCCCCTGCATCAGTTTTCATATGGTCATATGAATGTCAAATGGATGTAGTTATATGATTGATGAAATTCTACAGGGAAGGAACTGTTTTCATGGTTAAGCAATCAAACAACAGGCACAAAAGGTATTTGTATAAAGGCCTCTTAAATTATTTCGGATGTTTTATATATGTGATTTAGAACTCCTTGGAAATACATGCCATTAATTGTTTATGTATGAAATACACGGAATGCACCTGGGTGCATAATATATATTCTTACAGGAAAATATTTTTAAGCTTGGATGCACCCGAGTGCATAATGTATATTTTTTTGAATATTTTGTTGTTCTTCTCATTTTGACTATTTAGTAATTATTTTTTGGTGAATTTGATGGTAATTGTGGTGGTTTTATTGTTTGAGACCACGAACTAGTATTTTAGGTTGTATATAATATATTGCAGGTGATTACTAGCATGAAGTACACAGGGTGCACATGAGTGCATAATATATAAGTGGAAATTTCTGAGGAACCCAAGTTTGGTTCCTCTCTCTTTCACAAACCCATCATTAAAATGATAAATATTTGTAGCCCAAAATATAGGATCTATACAAGATCTACGGTTAAAATAGTAGTTTATATCTGATTTAAATTTTCACATTTTTACATGGACTAAATTAACCTTTTTCAATCATTTATTATTAATAAAAAATTTTAAATACGATTCCATAAATAATCGGTCATTGTGCGTTTTTTTTGGGCACTAGTAACATGGGTTAATAAATACATTATAAGATGTGGAATAAGATTCGATTATTAAGGATCTTAATTGAATGCTTATCCAAATTTACACTAATTATCGGTGGTATAATATTTTAGCACATTAGGGTTCTTGCATCTCCTCTTTAATTTGCAGCCATTAACAGAGCAATAAAGATCCGTGATCATGCTAAATAAAATCGGTGCAATTGGTTGTGATGTTACGATGCTTTTATTAGGAGGCGTTTACTCTTATTTCTCTCATCTCCCGAACACTATAGAAGAAAAAAATCAGCAGCTAATGATTGTCCTTTTTTATGAACGAAAAAAAAAATGATACCGAAGAGTTCTCGGCAAGCTTGATATAGTAAATTGAATGCTAAGGAACTCATGCCATAGCCTCACACCTAAAGCCATCCGTGCTATGCATCGTTTAATTAATCTATGATTCTAAATGATCAGGTGAGAAGATTTGAGGCGGGAATATTCCAAATATTATCCTCAATTTAGTTGTCCCTACATCTATAGTACTCGGGCTTTGTATACTAGTATACTATTGTGTATCACCTTTCTTTCTTTCTTGTCTCAAACTTTTGGTGTCCATCCTCTAGTCTCTGTGGTGATAGGTAGGAGTTGCATCATCATAGCAACGATGGTGATGTTTAAGTGAAGGTTGTCGTTGAAACCTTGTAGGTGATTGTCGCAATTATCCCAACTGGTGATAGCTGCAATTTTCACAATTTGCCACCAGTTGGAATTCATCAACATGAGATAAATGTTATTTTCATGATTGTCACATGATGATAACTATGCCTTTCACAGTAATAAAAAAGGAAAACAATAGTTTCTGGGATAATTACATTTATCATAATAATAAGATGTGAAAAATTGAACTTTAATTTCTTTCACAACAATGAAGAAGGAAATCAACAGTTTTCACATTATTAACTTGGGATAATTACATTTATCACAATAATATTAACCTATGATAATTACGTTTATCACAATAATAATATGTGAAATTACGTTTATCACAATAATATTAACCTGTGATAATTACGTTTATCACAATAATTACTTTAATTTTATTCTAAAGTGAAAAATATAGATTTCATAATGTAATCACCAAGATGAGTACTAATAACCCTATGTCGTCTTTTTGATTTCATATTATTCTGAGGGTGTCTTTGGTTATGTTGAACAACAATCTGTTGATTACAACCAAGTTTCCATTCACTTATTAATTACCACACTATTTGTTTGGGTTGTAGTTGACCGTAACTGTTTCCTAAGAATAAGTTCTCCAATTTCCTTTTAAACCCGAAAATGCTTTTACTATTCGTCAGTGTTTTTTAGGATGAGGTCAAAGCAACGCAATCAAGATTAAGGAGCTATTTTAGGGATGGTTTTTAGGAATACTGATTGTTTTCTTAAATTTTTTAATTTAGGTAAAAGGCTATTATTGTAAATCTAGACATATTATTACTAATTATGGGTTCGCAATATATGGTATCTTATTAATGGGTTTGTAATAAAGAAAAAAAATGAATTGGGCTAGAAATAGTTTTCCCCTAATATATAATTCTGATGGGAAATAGATTTTGGCTGGTTGCACCCGAGTGCATAATGTATAATTCTGACGGGAAATAGATTTTGGCTGGTTGCACCCGAGTACATAATGTATATTTTTTGATTCTTGTATGAAAAATATTTTGAACGGGTTGCACCTGGGTGCATTATGCATATTCTTATAGGTTATACACTTTGGTCAAGTTGCACCTGGGTGCATAATGCATATTTTTCTAGGAAATAAATTTTGGTCAGGTTGCACCTGGGTGCATTATGCATATTCTTATAGGAAATACACTTTGGTCAAGTTGCACCTGGGTGCATAATGCATATTTTTCTAGGAAATAAATTTTGGTCAGGTTGCACCTGGGTGCATAATGTATCCTCGACAGGTTTAAAATATTATTTTTTTTCGAATTTTATATATTGACAATGGATCTTGTTTCATTGAGAATTTCAAGCTCTTTCCAAAAATATAAATTTTATTAAAATCTGACTTATATTTCGGAAGTTATAACCTTTCTCGCGATTAATTTTAAATTGAAGAGGGAAAATAAATAGGAGAGAGAAAATGATACGATAAAAGAATAAAGTTTAAAGCAAGGGTATATATGACTAAATTTTTTTGTGTCTTTTCCACCCAAACCTATATTTTATAACTCCATTATTCCCGTACTTTATAGAATTTGGGCAAATGACCCATTTTCCGAAATAATTTATTGTTTTAAAATGGAAAAGAATTATTTCAAACATTTTTACCTAGGGAAAAAAAAGATACTTCCATTTTTTTTGTTTTTGTTTTGGTAAAGATCGAGTAATAAATTCGCTTCCTATGTATTCTTCGATGTGGAGCAGCCTTTGTAGAAATTGACTATTGTTGGAACATGTTTCTCATTTTGAATGCTGGTAGCTATACTGCTTATGGCATATCATGATTCAACGAAATCTAATCGTAGATGATACATCTATGTCTATCTCCATAATGCAACGAATCATCTGACGTGAATCATACCAGCAGTGGGTTCCAAATCGGAAATAATACGAAAATGCTTCCTATCCCCACCCCCTTCCCCCACTCATTTCCCCCGCCTATGTGTCAAGCATCTATCGGTTAAGTCTAATAATAATGGGATCCCCTGCTAATCTCAATCCAAGGATCAAGGGCTAAAAACGATGACACATAATGGGGGAAAGGAGCGGGGGAAGTGTAGCACTTCCGGAAATAATACAAGTTCACTGCTGAGTGCTGACTGCACGTTAGTACAAAACTGCATGTGACGTTTAATTGATACGGAACAGAAAGAAGGAATTGGATGGAAAGCAAACCTAATTTTTTTTTTTTTGCCCTAGACTAGTGGTCCCTTTTTTTTCCGGAAAAGAGGAAAATCTCATAACATATATTGATAAAACCGATTTAGGTAATCGGAAACCTTACAGAATTTGTTCAAGATCATATAGCAGTCATACATGTCATAGTATCTCCACCAATTCTTGCCTATCAAATCTATCTCTTCAGGTATAAAAACAATTTCAGAAAACCTTCTCTCTCGCAAAGGAGAGGACCAAACATATAGGGCCAAACTGATTTTAATGAGAAAACCAGAATGTGTCAAAGCACAAAGCGATGACTGGATCAAATCCAACCCAATGTTCCTCAGAACATGTAGATAACATGAACTGGAGTTTTTTTAAGTTTAGATTGCCTAGTACAATCAAGGTAACAATGACCCAACTAGTAGTAACAGTAACCAAAACGTAACCAAAGTGTCTCAAGTAGCAATCAAAGTGTCTCAAGTAGCGGTGGTAGTCTGAATCGGTCTTTAGGTGTTTGTAGCGGAAAGTATCGGGCTGACTCGGCGTTGGAGATGTGGTAACAGTTGAAGTAGCATATGAACTGGATGATGATCTTGAACGAGTTGGAGTTGCTGCTGTCATTTTTATCATTACTAAACCTAAAGCAAGTAAAACTAAAACAAGAGACTCTAACATAAAAACCGTACAAACTAAATCTAAAACAAGATATAATGATTTCCTCTCAATAGCACAAACATAAAGTAAAGCAAATCCGGAACTTTTTGGTGTAGCTGAAGTCGATTCTGTTGTTGTAATTTTGATTTGCTCAAGAATTTGAAACGAAGATGATTTGCTTTTTTCGTTTCTCTGCCAAACCAAATCCATGAGGCAAACAATATAAAGACTGCAAAAAACAACCCACAACGTCCCAACTAAAATTAGAATCTCAAGATTGTTGACAGAATGCTGACTAGAATCTATCTTCCACTGAAAACAATGAGCTCGCCGGAGAAGACGACGGAGCTTACAAATCTAGGATAAATCGTCGGAGTTGCTGGAACTGTTGGAGAGATTCATCATTAAACTTGGGGTCTTCTTCTAACGGACAGTGACCCAAACATAAGCACACCATTACAAAGGAGATTACAAGACCCAATATTGAAAGAAAAAATACAGTCAATAAAATCCGAAAACTAGACATAAAAGTTGAAACATAACGAGATCTAAGAAGAACTCGGTTTGTTAGACATCCTAATACATGATAGGAAACTAAAACGAAGGCATGTAAAAATGAAACTAAAATCAGGTGACCATCAAACACAGAAAGAAAACCAGATCTGGTTTTTTTTAATGGAGCTGATGAAAGATATAAAGATGTTGTTAATGCTTGGATTTGATCATAGATCGGAACCGTTGATGACGTTGTGCAGACACAAAACAAACCTGCACTAGCAAACCATCTATCCATCAAGATTAAACCCAAAAAAAAAAAATAGCAAGAACACACCGGATCTAAACCGCAAATAGAAAATAGATTAAAGGAAAACAATCTAAAGATAAACAAGGTAAAAAGGTTTTAATGGAGTGGATTGATCTTCTTAGATCGACTCCTAAGGAGCCGATCTGAAAAGTTAGATTTCAGTCAAAGAAAATTTTTTTGTAGCTCTGTTTTTTTTCTTGGAGAGAGAAACTATTCAGACTAGTGGTCCCTAAACTACATCCAAACTCCTTAAATTGGAGTGAATTTCAGCAATTACAGGGTTCGAACCCCTACCTACGCAGTGGGAGGGAGCATGCCAACCACCAAACCACTTGGTGATTGGCTAACTAGTTTTTCTTTTATTATTATTCTTTTCCAAATGAACAAGGAATTAAGGATTGTTTCACCATTCTTATGGTCAACTTAGTTTGACCCCAATCAACAATTTTTTTTTCTTTGGATGCAGAGAAGAAATATTATTACTCAAGCAAACGACTGGAAAAGTTTGCATCCTCCAATATTACTCTAGTAATAAAACTTGGAGGATAATTGACCCAATTCTTCAAAATCTTAAACACTCTTGCATGCCTTGCTAATCTATCTGCAGACTTATTATAATCTCGCTTGATGAACTTGCAAGTCCAAAAAGAATGAGTTTTTAATCTAGCAATGATATCTAGATTACCTCAATCAACAACTTAGACAAGACAAATCAATGTTTAACGGCGTTAATGCCCGCCAGTGCCTACAAGTCATCTGTTTGTGCAGTGCTCTTTAACTCAGGCAAATCTATTCGCATGTCCTCTTAGTCTGAGATTGCAGGGAAGAACAACAATTACTAAGGCTGCAATGGTCCGGTACGGCCCAGTTTTCTTATGAAACCGGTCCCTGTACCTGGTGTTGACCGGTATCTCATTTTGAGGACCTGTACCTGGACTTGTACCTGGACCTATAAGAGCGGTCCGGTTCCAGGCCGGTACCGGGTTTTTACCTATTACAGTTATAATTGTGTAATTAAACTTGCAGATAACCAAAAAATTATGTAATTCCATAGTTCTGTATCAGTTAACAAGCTGCAATAACCATTCACTGGAAGAAAGATCAATCTTCTCCATGGTTTTTCTCGGCTAAAACTAAGTCAAAATCAATTCAAACTGCAATAACCATTCACTGCTTCATGGTCTTTCCCTGTAAAGCATACATTCACAAACCCTTTTAATCTCCATCACTGCAATAACAACCACCAGTGCCCATTTAATCCTTCCTTCAACAACAACATTCTTCTTGTTCTCTTCTTAAATTTTAGATCAAATCCAACTCTCTATTTCTGTAATTCGAGCAGCATACCACCACCAGTCACCAGTATCAGCAACTAACAGACCATCACCAATTCACGTTCTCCAGCTCAAATTCTACCAGCTGCTGTCTCGTCTTTCACCAAATCCATATTTCACTGAAACTCAATCTGGAGTCCTGGACAGTATAAAAGCCCTCAAAAAGTTAGATAGACACAAAACAAAGATCAAACAAATCCCCCATTTCACAATTGCCTGTTGTTGTTTAATTTCAACAAAATCAATCGATTCAATCCATGATATTCCAAATTGATCTCAAACAAAACCCTAAATCAAACATGCAATTAAGAACCCTATGTCAATTTATAGCTATAAGAATTAATTAGATAAAATCAATTACAAACATCAATTTTTCACCGTTTCTTTCCCATCTTCGATTTCTTGATGTAGAACATCAACACCCCATCAATCTCTTGAAGTTGAAATATCAATCATCAATACCACTATTTTACATTATTAACAATAGACTATCAGATTCAAAATTCTCTAAATTGAAAACCCCCTAAATCTACGTGCAATTAGTTTTCGAAATAACTGGAGAAGACAAAAAAGAGGAAGGTGGTGGTGATGTGACCGAGTGGAGGGGCAGGTTGTGATTAAGTGGTGGTGGTGATTTGGTTTTGATGCTGTCTCTAAAAAACAGAAGAAACGAAGAAGAAAAGGAAGGAAATAACGAGATCCAGAGAAGAAGAGAGTATAAAAATCTAGCATCAATGGTTAGGATGCATATAAATCAAGGGACTGGATCAAACCGGTAATTCAGTCCGGGACATGCCGGGAATAAGGTTAGAACTGGTACCTGTAGTCCTATGCAACCGGTTCTGAAATCCATTCTCATTCCCTGTACCTCCTCCCCCGGTTCCGGTTCCTTTTTTTCGGTTCTAGTCCGGTTCACCGGTTCCGGTCCGGTTCGTGTGTAGCCTTAACGATTACTATCAAAGATTTGGTGGCTTCGTGGTTGCTTGTGCTGGATAATAATTATATATTCTATATGGGGTGTATATGTTGCGGGCTGTATGGATATGCAAAAATGAGATGGTTTTTGAGCATACACCAATTAGTATTCAATTGGTTATCACACATCGACTGTATTAGTTTAACATGTTTTATTATCATGATGAGGGAGATTGTTAGCTTCCGAGTCACTTTCATAGACATGACTCATGAGTATGCCGTGGTGAATAGAAATCAACAGTGATGTCCCCCTTTATCTAATATATAATTAAGTTAAACATGGATGACGCTCGGTAGAGTTTTGGTTGTACATGTGTTGTGGTGGCTTGAAATAGCCTTGGAAACTTTATGTGTTCTCAAACAGATGTTGCAGATTCTCAGAGCCCAATGACTGCAGAAGCATCAAGTTTTGTTTTAGCAATTTCCCTTGCAGCTGAAATGAAGTACAACAAGGTTATCATTGAAGGGGATGCTCAGAAAATGGTGTTGGCTTTAAATGGTGTATTGTCTAAAGTCCCTGGGAGACTACTTCAGTTCATTGATCGGATTAAGCAGGTGGTTAGTCGGCTCGATCAAGTTGACTTTTCTTATATTCAGCGTTTACCAATGGTGGATATCTTCGCAACCCTCTTGCATTTCTTCTTATCTTTCTTTGGAAGAAGTGTGTGTTCCTTAACAATATTTGTTTGTTTCTGTTTTGTTTGGCAGTTTGCTTTCAAATTGTCGATCAAAAAAAAAAAAAAGGCTGCTGATGCCATGGAAAAATGGCAATAATTGAATTAATAATCCAATGATTTTTTTGATCTAAATAGCTGCCACCTACATTGACTTATATTTAGTACTCTAAACACATTAATTGAAACATGCGAGTGAATACCAAGTGTGAAATTTAATTACCACTAGCATGCAATCTGTGCTACGCACCGCGATGCTTTAAAAATATTTTTGATTAGTATGATTATTTTTGATTAGTATGATTATTTTTGATGCTTTAAAATTTAATACCCTTTCGTAATTCAATATAAGGATTTTCTTTACCAGTTCTATTGTATATTTGTCGGCTGTAATAGATTTTTTTTTTAAGGTATAGAATTTCCTTTGTAATTACTTTAAATTATATTGAATGAAAATGGATGATCTGCGAATCGAAAAAGTCAACAGCCTGAGATTTTAAAAAATTCACAAATATGGTGTAAGAATATGAAATAAAATCTCAACCAATAAGGACTGAGGGTTTTGTTGACCATCCAATGTAAGGAGGGTGAGCCTACCTTTTAACGTGGATTCTGAAATGGAATCAATTTTATAAAAATTCAACGAACACAAAAAGTAAAGGATATAAACAGTTTTAAATCAATCAAAAGTCGAAGTTTCATTGACTGCCCAATGGGAAAGAGTGTAAACGCAACTCTCAATGTGGAGTGAGACATGGATTAACATGTTTAGGGTATTGAAGGTCACCTTAAATGCCCATCTTAGTCTAGAATCCTCCATGCCGATCTTACTGATCTAGAACTATTTGCTGCTACGGGTAATGTGTTGTAGGAAGTGATAAGAAAAGTGTTTGATTCTCAAACTTGTAAATTTTTGATTTTAGACCTAAATTTCTAAAACTAAAAGTAAAGAAATACTTAATTCAAAAATTGATTTCAAGATTTGAAAACAACCAAGACACTAGATTCGACTAGGGATAATTGTTGTTTGGTACTCAGGTTTTGACCAACACTAGGCTCTGGTCTAACATTTGTTCAAGGTTAGGGCTTGGTACCTAGACTGACAGTTGACCGTAATTAACTAGGTTAAGTCTAATTTGAATTTAGTAAAATCATTAATTTTATGTAATTTTATCTTAACCGTTGATTCTGCCTTCACCAAACCTAGAGTATACTCTATTCTATGCCTCAATCTGTATATGCTCTCCAAACCCATCACCGTCTCCACCGCCATCACTTCCATCTTCTCGATCTAGTAGATCAATCCAGTTGCCCTAATTATTCTTCATTACACTCCATAGTCATATATCAATACATCCATCACCCATTATTATTGTTAGGGTTATTTGGTTTTTGGTACTCAGATTTTGATCAAAACCTGGGTTTGGTCTAACATTTGTCCAGCCTTTGCGTTTGGTACTTGGACCGGATGTTGACCCGTGTTGACTTGTTAAATCTTGACTTCTATTTAGAAATTATTAAATAAATTATATAAAATTTAATTAGTTTATGAGTTTCTTATCATATTTACAAAATTGTCAAAGTGAATAACCAAAACCCTAGAACTCATCTTTTCTTCTATTCCTTCTCACCTTCACCGCCACCATCACTTTCTCCGTCCATAGCTCTCTGCAACCACCCAAAACAACCACCATCTCTTTTTCTCCATATCTTTATTTTGACGTCTGAATTGAACCAACACAGAATTAGGTCTCGACCATTCTCTTTTCAGTTCTCGTTCCCCTCCTTCATGCCGCCGCCCCAGGTTCTCACTTCTAGCCATGGTTTGTGTGGCTGTGGTTAAAGGGTTAGGGCAGGTATAGAAATCAGATAAGAAAGCGAAGAAAGTGGTGCGAATATGTTGAGGAATTGGGTTTTGTTTGCTGCCTGAAAGTCAATGAAGAGGGATGCTTTCTGTTATCGATTTTGGATGATTAAGAGAGGAGATTATAGAATTCGAGTGGAAAAGGAGATATGGGTACAAAATTTTAATGGATTTGGGTTGTAGTTTGATGCCGAGAATTCAGTGGAAGGAAGTTAACAAGCCGAAGCAAAGGAATGAGTTGTTGTCATTAGTTTATTGTGATGAAGAAGACTGAGTTGGGTTAACCATGTATGTGCCTAATGAATATTTATAGTCTTGGTTGTGTGTGAATTCAGCATTTACAGGGAAGGAGATATAAAAGAGCTTAGGAACAACAACAAGATGAAATATGTATCATCAGCAGAACGCACATCACCTGCTTGTAAAAATGCCCGCACCACCAAGATTTCTTCGCATATTCGAGTCAATTGCCATCAGTTGTTTGGACCAGCCGTGCTTGAAGAGTAATGACGTGATTTTTAAGCCAAGAGTGTTGAAGGTTAAACCAAGATAATGTGAAGATTACACTAAGGATCAACAAGTATTGTTGATACAATTGATAGGGATCAACTATGAGAGTTGTTAGAGTTTGAGTGGGTCAACAAGTTTTGTTGACACAGGGTGTGAATCAACTAGTTTGGTTGATACAATGGTACGATATTTAGAAGTAAACTTGGGTTGCAAGTATTACTGGTTTTAGAGTTTGTTTACATGAGAATTTTCTAGAAGAGTCTTTGTTAAAGTTTGATTATGTTAGGAAAGTGTTTATTGCTTGAGAGTCAAGTTTGTTAAACATATAAATAGGCTGTTGAGCCATGAGTCGAAATACATCAATCAAGAGAGAAGTTTTTGTTTAGTTTTGTGTTCTTTCATTAAGTCTTTGATATCATATTTTCTACATTTGGTATCAGAGCACTGGTATCAGGTTCTACGGCTGTGGGTATGAGTTGTTAAGTTGAAGAAGATGACGAGTTTAAGTTCAATCAAAGTACCGGTGTTTGAAGGTAAAAACTTTGAACACTGGAGGTTGCAGATGGAGAATATTTTCATATATCAAGAAGTATGGGATATCGTGAAAGATGGTTATGTAGAACCAGCAGAAGGAGCAGTAGTTGAAGCACCTCAGCAAGCAATTTTAACTGAAAACAGAAAGAAGAATTCTAAAGCTACATATATTCTTCATCAGGGTATTCATGAATCTCTCATGGATAGAGTTATCTACATTAAAGAAGTTAAAAGAGCATGGGATGGATTGATAAGTTACTACAAAGGATCTGACAAGGTGAAGAAGGTTAGATTACAAACCTTGAAAAGAAAATATGAATTATTGCAGATAGAAACTACTAAAACAATATCAGAGTTTTTCTCAAAGACACTGAATCTTGTCAATGAGATGAAAGCTAATGGTGATACTATAGAAGATTCAGTTATTGTAGAAAAGATCTTAAGAAGCTTGCCTGAGAAGTTTGAATTAAAGGTTACTTCTATATAGGAATGCAACACAATTGGAACTATGACTCTTGATGAGTTGTTGGGTTCATTGCAAGCTTATGAACAAAGATTACTAGAGAAGACAGCCGCTGCAAAACAAGTTGAAGAAGCACTTCAAAGTCAAGTTAGATGGACTAATAATCAAGGAAGTTCTAACACTGGAAGAAGATCCAACAATGGAGGATATCAAGGAAGGAATAATACTTGTAGGAAGATCTAATGGAGGTTATCAGGGAAGCAGGCAAGTTGATAGAGCAAAGGTTCAGTGTTACAACTGTGGAGACTTTGGGCACTTTGCTAATGAGTGTCAAAAACCTAGAAAGACTACTGAAAATAATTACAAATCAAACTTCAAAGCTAATACAGTAGAAACTCTTTTAATTAATACTCGATTATTTAATAAACTCTCTTAAATAATATATTTGACCGATCCCGAGTCGGGGACAACGTGCCAAATTAATAATTCGCTAAAATTATAAGATAATACTTTTTTGATTACCTATGTAGATCCCATATGAAATATAAATTAATAATGCATATATATATTCAATACATTAATGATTTATGAAGAATTTTTGAAAAATGATTTAATTGTCTTCTGTTTTTTCTAAAAACAATATCGCATTGAATTTCATCTCTAATTTTTCTTATCATTGTAATTAATTTTGGTGTTGTTTTCTCATACCTCAGCAAGAAATTATTCAATGTGGTTGCCGCTTTAATAGCCTCGTTTTGTACTGTTCCGCACCTCCTGTTTGGCTTCGGCCTTTTGTTGAGGAAGACCATTAGCCTTTTTGAAGGCCTTTGGTTATAAAATAAAATAAAAAATAGCTTCGTTTCGTGAAGGGGGCTCTATTGTAGAACTTTCATCATCTTCTTTCACATCTTTATCAGCTCGCATAACGCTCTCGATTATTTCTTCATCAATCAACAGTTGTGTAACTTCATTTTCTTTCGGATAATTTAGGACATCTTCGACATTCATTGAATTGCGATAGCCCAACTTCTCGATCAAATTTTGCAAGTCTTGAGTGATTTCACTGTCTGTATGTTCATCCAAATTGTCTAAACTTGTGTTATCTGTTGATCAAAGTTTACAATGACGAAAGCATCAATTTTTTTCTAAACTTGTGATATGAAATTTATCTATAAGTTAATAAAATATTAATTAATATATAAATTAATAATCATTAGTTTATCAGTTAATTAATAACTCGTTTGATTAATAAATTTTGATGGTCCCGACAACATTAATTTATAGAGTTTCTACTGTATAGCTGAAAGCCAAGAAGAAGAGGAAAAGAAGACTGAAAAAATGCTAATTGCATGTCATACAACAGAAGAACAACCTCAACTTAAGTGGTACTTAGATACTGGTTGTAGCAATCATATGTGTGGCAGCAAAGACTTATTTGATCAGCTTGATGAGTCTGTAAGATCAACTGTGAAGTTTGGTAATAGTTCTACAATTCCAGTTATGGGAAAAGGAAGAATAGGAATTGTTTTAAAGAATGGTTCAAAGGCATACATCATGGATGTGTTTTATGTACCAGGTTTGCATCAAAACTTACTAAGCATGGGTCAATTGTCTGAAAGAGGACACTCTATGAATATTTACAATGGTTTTTGCTTCATCAGAGATAGAAGAAGAAGGTTGATAGCAAAAGTACAGATGACCAAAAATGTTATTTCCTTTCAATATTCAAAGCATGCATCAAAAGGAAAGTTGTTACAGTAGTAGTGTGCATAATGATTCTTGGTTATGGCATAAGAGGATGGGACATGTGAACTTTAACAGTTTGCAAACTTTAGCAAAGAAGGAGATGGTGTCAGGTTTATCCTTTATTGAGCTTCTAGAATCAAGATGTGAGAATTGTATCTTTGGCAAGCAGCACAGAGATCCATTTCCAGTCAACAAAGCCAGAAGAGCTGATCAACAATTGGAGATTGTTCATAGTGATCTGTGTGGTCCTATTGAAGTAACTTCACATGGAGGTAATAATTATTTTATAACTTTCATTGATGATTATAGTAAAAAGGCATGGGTTTATTTACTTAGATAAAAGAGTGATGTTTTTCAAGCTTTTAGAAGTTTTAAAGCTTATGCTGGGAAACAGATTGGTAAGAGCATCAAGATATTAAGAACTGATAGAGGAAAAGAGTATACTGTGGTTGATAGTTTCATGGAAGAACATGGTATTCAACATCAGTTAACAGCTAGATATACACCACAATAGAATGGTGTTGCTGAGAGAAAGAATAGAACAATAATGGAGATGGCAAGAACTATAAGTAGAACAAAAGATTTACCAAAGAAATTTTGGGGTTATGCAGTAGACACAACAGTATACTTACTTAACAGATGTCCTACAAATAGTTTGAATAATATGACACCAGAAGAAGCTTGGAGAGGTGTAAGGCCAAGTGTAAGATATCTGAGAGTTTTTGGGTGTATTGCATATGCACGTGTACCCAAAGAACTAAGAGAAAAGTTGGATGATAAGAGTGAGAAGTGTATTCTTGTTGGTTATAGTTCAGTAACCAAAGGATATAAGTTATACAATCCAGAAGCAGGAAAAGTGTTTACAAGTAGAGATGTGATCTTTGATGAACAATCAAAATGGAATTGGAATACTGGGTCAACAAACAATGTTGATCCAAATTCGGCGTCAACAAGAAATGTTGATCCACATACTGAATCAACAAGGAATGTTGATCCATCTACTGCTGTAAGAACAGTTCCAATAATAGATGAAGAAGAAGTGCAAACTCAAGACAATATTGAAGAATATCATGAAGAAGCAAGAACAAAAGCAACACCACAACAAGAAACTACAAGACCTTAAAAAAATATATTATACCCGCTAGGTTGAATGATTATGTTTCATCAAAAGATAATGAAGATGCTGATGATGAGGTGATGAACTTTGCATTATTTGGAGATTGTGATCATATAGCTTATGAAGAAGCTTCTAAAGAACAAGGGTGGATTCAAGCTATGAATGAAGAATTAAAGTCAATTGAGAAGAATAACACTTGAGAACTTACTACACTTCCACCAGGTAAGAAACCTATTGGTGTTAAGTGGGTTTACAAAATAAAATACAAGTCAAATGGTGAAGTTGATAGAGTGAAAGCAAGATTAGTTGCTAAGGGATAAACATAAGCAAGGAATAGATTACTCAGAAGTATTTGCACCAGTGGCAAGACTTGATACAGTAAGAATGATTATTGCTTTAGCTGCACAAAAGAAATGGAAGATTTTTCAGATGGATGTGAAGTCAGCATTCTTGAATGGTGTATTGGAAGAAGAAGTTTATGTTGAACAGCCAGCAGGTTACATTATAGAGGGGAAGGAGAATGAAGTATACAAGCTAAATAAAGCTTTGTATGGTTTGAAACAAGCACCACGTGCTTGGTATACAAGAACTGATTCTTATTTCATTAAGAAAGCTTTTATAAGATGTCCACATGAGCATACTTTATATTTGAAAGCTGATAGTCTTGGCAATCATATTATAGTATATTTATATGTGGATGATCTTATATTTACTGGAACTATTTCTGAGATGATCAATGAATTCAGGGAGGATATGGTGAAGGAGATTGAGATGACAGATCTTGGTTTAATGTCATACTTTATTGTCATAGAAGTACAAAAAACTGAAAGAGGAATTTTTATCAATCAACAGAGATATGCAGAAGGAATACTAAAGCGTTTCAAGATGGATAATTGCAATCCAATCTTAACACTAGTAGAGGAGAGATTGAAGTTGACAAAAGAAGGGTCAGGAGACTTGTGAATTCAACAGATTTTAAGGGTCTTGTTGGATGTCTGAGATATTTGACTGATACAAGACCTGATATCATGTATGTATGACGAGGTGTCGAACTCGCAAAAATAAATTCCTTACTTCTCTTTAAACTAACTAGTAGTATACGGATAAGCAGGTTCGTTCCTAAGGGAGAGTTGAGTCTAAAGTTGTCAATTCAATCACTGAATATTAATGCAAATATGAGTATGAGAATGATCAAGGATTCTTTCTTGGTCACGAAACGTGAATCTAATCAATATAGCTATGTTTCTACAAAGTACCCATTACTAATAACCCTAGAATATTTAGTACGCTCAAATATCCCGCAATCTCTTAATTCACCGGACACGGAAGCGCTTGACTACCGGATTCTACTTGCCAAGTTTCCTAGAAGTACGCTCTCTAGGTGTAACTTAAACAAATGCTTTACGTTCCGTGAGATAGGCTATTCCTAGTGACAAATACATAAGCTCCACTCATCTACTAGTGTTATTCAATACATATGATTACTTAACAAAATCCCATCGTCAATAACCACATATACTACTTGTATAAAGAGTCTCTAGACAATTACGGGTCGAAGAGGTCTCAACTAGCATTAGAATCACCAAACAACCATTCAATTTGCAACTTAAACGATTGAGAAATAATTCATAAACAATATTGGTACCGTAGAGAATAAGAAATAACAAGGTAAATTGCAAGAAAACAAGGCTTTTTAAATATCAACTCGAATTCATGTCCGGACGTTGAAATCGTCCCTAATCAAATGTGTTTAGCTACTGGAGTTCATAATGAAAGAGATAAATATATGAAACTGAAACGTGCAAACCAAAACAGCAACAGCAGCAGATGGTGGTGGAATGGTTTTGTGGACTGGATGACACGGTGGCGGCATAAGGACTGGAACTCTGGAGGTGGTACTGTTGTACTGCCGTTGGTGCGAGTTGGAGTTGCTACGAACAGGTGGAGTGCTGGTGATGGAAGCTGCTGTTGTGAATGGAAGATGAACTGAACTCCAGCTGTGGCGGTGGTATGCAGGTGGAGACGTGCAGGCTATGGATGTATGCAGTGGATGCGAAAGATGATGCAGGTGGTAAAGATGGTGATGATATGCTGTGGATGATGAGGGAGATGTGGTGATGCAATGAAGGTGGTGGTTCAGCGAGCGTTGCGGCAGCTGAAGGGGGTATGAGATGATATCTTCTGTAGCTTTTAGGTCTTCTTTTTATAACCCTTTCCATCCCTGCAAAATCGAATCGGGTAGAGACCCAATTTCCTAAATCAGACCGGCTTCTAAATTACCTTCACATCTCCTCCGTTTATCTCACAAAACTGACGCCTATGACTTGTCTTCATAGCTGGTTTCTCGGCGAGGAAATACTGCCCAAACTAAGACAATTGATACTCGTTCTGTCGTGCTCTTCCTATCTTCTAAAATCACTTCAAACTTCTTGACAAACAACCACTGTAAAAACCCATGGCAACCGGCAGCAAACACTTGTGATAGACCCACAAAAGTCGGCCTGTACTTCAGCCAGAACTCGACTCAAAGACGCCATAACTCGAACCCATTCTCTGTTTCTTCATTGGCTTCGAATCTATGTCCTAACCCAACGCAAATACCTACCAGACTTGGAGCAGAAAGCTGGTTCAGTTGAGGTTCGCAAGAGCTGTATGCTTCAGCCATTTTCACAAACAGCTTATGTGCGTCCAGCAATTTGGTGATGACTGCACACTGGCTGCATTCTGTTAGCCGCACAAATCATTCTTTCCCTGCACAATATGAATCTAACACAAACCCATTCATTCAAATCATTTCAGAGACTCTAAACATTTACGATTCCTCTTCGTTCATCATCAAATACCAATGGCAGCAGCAGAAGTTCTTAATCAGTTTGCAACTGATCAAAAGTCTTTCAATCTTCTCTCATAACCAAAAAGAATCTGTACCCAAGCTTTCTTTCCTGTTCAACTTCGAAATCCCTGTATTTCTAGCTCATTCATTCACTAAATTGTACGGCAGCAGATTGAGTTTCTTCAGCTGCTTCTTTGGCCATAAACCAAATCAAACTCTGATAAATTCTGACCAGAACCCCGTGTCCATCTTAACTTCCTTTTTGAATTCGAATTCCCCTCATAACCCTAGGCAATCTCGCGGCAACCGGAGGCAGAGCTTGGTGCAGCTGCCGCTCTTGTCACAAGAAAGAAATTGAAATTCTGAACTATCGTGCTCGACCTAGAATAGTAAGGAAGGATTAGGCGCCCCATAACGATCTGCAGTCTGTCCTTAGCGTATCACTCAGCTGGTTGCCCCTTATCCTCGGCTGGGCACCAAATAACACTGGCCTATGAAATTCAGTTTTGCTCGTTTTATACCTTTTCCTTCTTCTTTTACTCCGATGACTCCAAAATGCCTATAAAACTCAAAAGCAACGTAATATACAAAAATATGAGAAAACTAAAAAAAAAAAAAAAGACGAGCGAAACCGATACTAGAATTAGGTGTTTTAGACACCTATCAATGTAGTTGGATTGATTAGTAGGTTTATGGAATCTCCTAGACAATGACATTTACAAGCTGCAAAACGTATTCTGAAGTATGTTAAAGGAACAACTAGCATGGGAATCTTTTATACTTGTTTGAAGATCCAAAATTAGTTGGTTTTACCGATGGTGATTGGGTGGAGATACAGAAGGAAGAAATGTTAGAGCATTGCTCGGTCGAACTCGCATGCGTTGCTATATCAAGCATGTTTGTCAATATTAGTGATCAAAACTATATGTCTTGATTTCTAGTTTACTTATGACTAAGTCTCGGTCTAGGATAGTCAAGTGCAGTTGAGCTCCAGACTCCATGGCGATCATCTTACGAAGACGAAGAACTACTCGAGGAATAAGTGGAACTTCATCCGACAAAAAGGTATGTGGAGACTTGAACTTATCTGTCACTCAAAAGTCTATTCTATCTCCTACTCTTGAGACAAAGTCGTATAAGTATGATAGTTTTCATATATGCACATTTGCTATTTCGAGCCGAGTGTACTCGCGTATCTTTTTCTCGAAATATGTGTTGGTCAGCTTTTGCTTTAACCATTTCATCTTTACCCGTGACGCAAGTCATGAAGACGTTTCAATCTTGAAAATAGCTTTGATGATGATAGTCGTGAATAACGATTATTATAACATTATAGAAGAATGTTTCAATGATTGAAATGTAGAGTTGAGATTACCAACTATGGATATAAGCATATATAGTGTGTTCGCACATTAGTGTATAAATACATGTGCCGGAAACCAAGTGCGTGCATATGTGTGCATGCGGTATTGGTGAAGGAGACAGGTTGAGTACGCGTACCCGTACGCGTACCCACGGAAGTTTTCGAACCGAAAATTTCAGCTGAGTTTGTAAACTCAAATCCGGTAGATAAAGTACGCATACCCGTACGTGTACCCAAGCTGGTTATTTCTCAAATCGGTTGTTCATGAACTTAAAACAATAAATTATAAGGAATGCAATCTTTGCAAACCGTGGCTATATTGTTCATGAATTGATTCAAGTGAATCAAACTGATTTTGTTTCAATTGTGTCTATGAATAAAGACCTAAGCAATTGAACAACTCTTGAACTATTTCTTATGAGTCATTTGAACTAGTTATGAGAAATAGGAATACGGTTAATATGAAAGTACCCATATGGCTAACCATTGGTTAACTAGTTGTGAACCAACTAAGTGTACACGTTTAGGTACGGTTACTCAAACCTAAATGAATACATTTTATTTGTGTGTGACAAGCTAAGTTTCGATATAATGGCTGAAAGATATTAGCTTGGTTGAATCAGGTTTTTCATCTAACGGTGATTATTGAATGCTTTGTTACCAAGGTAACTTAGATTGCAAACCTTGATTTGAAAACTATATAAAGGAAACATCTAGTAACTGGAAAAACTAATCCCCACACCTTCCTTGTGATACTAGTTGGTTTTGCTAGAGTCGATTCTCCTTTAACCTTAGGTTTCTTCTCGAGACCCTGTAGGTTAACGACTGAAAGACTTCATTGGGATTGTGAAGCCGATTTAAACTACTTTCTTGTAGTTGAGCGATCTGATCTTGACATTTTCTATCGTACGAGTTCAATTGAATAATTGACTTGAGATTATATCTCCGATAGGGCAAGATAAATAGAAATCACAAACATCTTCGTCTCATCGTTTGTGATTCCACAATATCTAGTTTCGTTATCATACAATTTAGATTATTGTGAGGTGATTGATAATACTAGGCCGTTCTTCGGGAATATAAGTCTGGGTTATCAATTAGTTCATATTCACCTTGATTTATCAAAAGATGGAACAAAACTCATAGGTTTATCTATGGGAGACAGATTTATCTATCATCATAGACTTTTCTGTGTGATGCAGATTTGTTTATTGAAGTCTTCGACTTTGGGTCGTAGCAACTCATAGTTGTGGGTGAGATCAGCTAAGGGAATCAAGTCCGTAGTATCTGTTGGGATCGGAGACGTAAGGAGCGCAAGCGTACCTTGAATCAGTGTGAGATTGATTAGGGTTCAACTATAGTCCAGACCGAAGTTAGTTTGTAGTAGGCTAGTGTCTCGTAGCGGCTTAATACGATGTGATGTTCAATCTGGACTAGGTCCCGGGTTTTTCTCGCATTTGCGGTTTCCTCGTTAACAAAACTTCTGTGTCCGTGTTATATTTCTATTCCGCATTATATTTTGTTATATAATTGAAATATCACAGGTTGTGCGAGAGATCAATCAATTAGAATATCCAACCTTTGGTTGTTTATTTACATTGATTGACACTTGGATATTGGTCTTTGGTACCATCCAAGTTTATCTCTCTAGTATTTGATAAAGACTCATGATTTCCATTTGCTTGAGTAATGATCAAGTCAAGAGATAGAGATATTAACTCCTTGATATACTTTTTTATTAAGATTGAGTCTGACTGTCTAGTTGATTCCCTTAAAAGTATATTAGAGTTAGGCCATACAGATTGCTAATCGAAATATTGGGTGAGGTTGTTGTACCCCCAGTTTTTCAATTGGTATCAGAGCAGGCAAACACGTTTAAGACCTTACAAGTCTGTGTTTGTAGCGATCTAACTCTATATGGACAGAGGTGCTATCTCTATTAACGTACCACCAGTCTTCGATGGCTCTAATTACTTATGGTGGAAAATTGCTATGCGAGCTTTTCTTCAAGCACGTGTTTTTCAATCATGGGTATATGTAGTTGATGGCTATGATGCTCCCGTTGTAGCAGTAGGAAATGTAAACGTTCCCAAGAATATTGGTGAATATAGTCATGCCGAGATACTTACTGCAAAGAAAAATTCCGACGGTTTGAATGCCATCATACATGCCATTACCCCAAATCTTCAGCACCATGTGTCAAATTTCACTAGGTCTAAAGATGCGTGTGATATCTTAGAAACCGTATTCGAAGGTAATACCAGTGAAAAGGAAGCTAGGCTTCAAAACCTTAATTCCGATTGGGAAAACCTTAGTATGGGAGATGAAGATTCATTTGATGAGTTTAATCACAAAGTGTCTGAAACTGTTAATGCATCTTTTGCATTGGGTAAGACTATTCCTGAAAAGGACATTGTGATGAAAATTCTCAGATCACTACCATCTAGATACGACTCTAAGAAGCATGCCATCGTTGAAGGAAATAACCTTGATACTCTATCCAGAAATTCCCTAGCCGGAAAGTTGAAAATTTTCGATCTCGAACTTGAACAAAGAGAGAAACGTCAACTCGTTTAGCAACCATGTTGCCGCATCTCGATCGTAAGTCTCGACGTCCTAAATTGACGATAAGAGGGATGAGAAATGCTTTAATTCGACTCATCATCTTGTTTATACAACAACTTAAGAAATCTCTTAGACAGAGAAAAAGAAAGTCTCAAAAGAAAGTGTTAGAGCATGGCTCGGTTGAACCCACCAAGCGTTGGTATGTCAAGTTTGGTTGTCATATTTTAGTGAATCAAAACTCATGTTAAGAGTCGCTTGATTATGTACTGTAGTTAAACTTCGTATAGGTTAGATTGAAAGTATTAGGATATGAGACATTACAAGTATTGCGAAGACTTGAAGATGTGAAGAAGCAAGGAGCTACAACGACAACAATCATCCTTCCACTTGAGGTTAATGATATTTGACTTGAACTGTTTCATTCCCTAATGTATCTTTCAAGTCGTGCATATTGAAAACATAACTGCGAAGCATATTTGAACTCTAGATAGACATAGTATTAAGGAATACAATACGAGGTTTATTGCTTAACCATTAAACTTTGTATATAAGACATCGCCATAATCATTTGAATGTTATTGTGATTATGTATGGGTATGAGGTGAGGATTTCATCCTAGAGAACAATGTTTACATGTGTTCTAAGGAAGTAAGTTCATAAACTTGTTTGTGAACCGAAAAGGAAATTGCCAGGTGTTATTGGTTTTGTTTTTTATTGCATATCTTATGAACAACCAATATGTGTGATAGAGTATAAGCGCTCAAAACTTGTTGTGTTCTTGGTAGAACTGTTCACAAAGGCCCGAATTATGTTTTGGTATAACTTTTATTAGTAAAACCGATCTTAAGTAATCACCTGTGGTTTGATCGGATTTTGTATGTCTGATCCTTGTAAGGGAAAGAGAACTGATCCTTGTAATGGAAAGGGAACCGATCCTAGTAAGGGGTGCAGTACATCAAAGGGAACCGATCCTTGTATGGGGTGCAGCAAGGTTTATAGCAGAAAGGGGAACTGATCCTATGGACATGTGCAACACATACAAGTTAAATACCATATATATGTGAGGAACCGATCCTAGTACCTAGTCGACCGAACTTTTGGGAAGCTAGTGTGACTATGCACAGTACTCACATGGAGGTAGAACCGAAACTTGTTTTGGTAGAACCGTAAACCCATGATTGTGATTGAATGTTGGTTTGATCAATCACATAGTTCTTGAAAGTCAGATGAACTAATTCTAAACTTGTTTGGAAGTGTGGCAAATTTGTTTCAAGGTTGTAAGTGTGAAAGAGAACTTACAAACTTAAGATGTCGACAACTTTGAACACGTGCTGTGAATGTTTATTTCTATAATTGTTCAAAGATATTCCTTAACAAACTAAGGGAAGAGAATCCCAGGATCGAAACATAAGTAAGTTAAGAATCTTTTAATTAAGGTTATTAATTTCATTTTGTAGGCAAATTACGGAATTAGTAATGTGCATTTACTAATTAGATTTTCCGAGAGATTTCGATCGTTATTTTTGTACAGAGAATTTCCAGGAATTATGAAAACCGAATTTGTTCTTTTATGAATATCTTGAGAATATTTTCGGTTTTGGAAATTCCTTGGTGTCCAAACTTCCTTGTCTATAAATACACGAAGTTTGCCTTTCTAGCAAACTAATCCTTCGTAACAACAGATTTACTCTTTTGTTATTGTTACTGGTGTAGCCGCCTATTCGAAGAGGAGAGTAACCTTATTAGGCGAAATCTCTTACGGCCGCTCAGTTTAAAGTCTTTTTGGGTATTGAGAAGCTCTAGCGCGACCCGTTGGTGGGAAACTAGATAATTGCGGTTTATCTTTGTTTTCGATTGATTTGATTGACTAACGGTGGTTGAAATCTGATTGCACCTAGTTTGTTTATTCTTGAGAATATTCTCTTCTGATATAAGATTCACTCAAACTTCAGAGTTTCGACATGGATCTTTAGACTGTTGTTAGTTCTAAAGACGATCTTGTGATAATCCATTGTTAACATTTCGCTTACGTGCGTGATTGATCACAAGAGATTCAAGTGATTGTGTGCGAGTTTTTATTGAAGATTTAAGAAGATTTGAAGACAAAGAAGATATTGAAGATCGACTTGGGTTTTATAATCTTTGGTGTGCACAATACTTGTTTCGGTAAAAGAGGATCCAATTAATAATCGGTTTATCCTTGTGGTAGATTGGATTGATTAATTGAGTAGATCGACATCAATACGTTTCCTTGTGATTAAAGGTATTGATTGGCTTAATCTTAAACGATTACCTTTGGGTGATTGAACATAAGATATATCTAAGGATCCGACAAAGGAGTTTATGTTAAATAAACAGAAGAGCCTTTGTCCGACTCATATCACTTGGTTGAATAGAGTTGATATCAAACAGATTTGTTGTTCCTTTATTGTTTGGAATACGAACCAAAGGAATTGTTCCAAGTACGTGACTTATTCACAAGTCGGAGGCGTGGGAATACAGACGGAACTAAGTGAACTATAGGGTTAGTTACTTGGTCTCAACTATACGGGTTAGGTGTAATTTTATGTAGCGGCTTAATCCTCGAGAGTATTCAATTCGGACAAGGTCCCGGGTTTTTCTTCATTTGCGGTTTCCTCGTTAACAAAATCTTGCTGTGTCATTTACTTTTATTTTCCGCATTATAATTGTTTTATTATAATTAAAGTAAATCACACAAACTTTAATTCCTATTTACTTGATAAGAAATCCTATTGTGTTTGGTTAAGTCCGAAGCTTTGTATCAAGTAAACATACTTCGTTGTTGTATTGTCTCGATCTCGTATCCATAGACGATCACACGAAGTGTGAACCGATTAGTTGTATTGTCTCGACTCAGTCCATAGGCAATCACTTTTGGAGAAATGACTTATAGGTAGGAAACATTTTAGCTTGAGGTATATTTGGGTACCCTCTCCTTTTCAGAAAGCTCAGTCAATCAATAAAAAGGTTCAGAAAAAACTATGTTAACAATTCCAGTTTCAAGTGCTATAGAAGTGTTCACAATACTTCTAAATGTCCTGATACGGAGATGAGTGAGATAACTAAAGCATGGATGGCTACTCTTGACTACTGTCCTGAGGATGATGTATATGATAGTTCTCTTAATCTTTTTGCTGATAATCACATCTGTCCTCCCAATAGTCCTGATTGTTCCATGATAAACAATCTTACTTCCTCAAAAATACTTCAACTTGAAAAGGAAGTCTTAATTAAAAGGATTGAAAATTTGGAATGCCAACTATCTAATCTAAAATTGGAGATGATCAATCGCGATTCTTACAAAACATATCGAACTTCTTCGACTATGAATTGTCAGCAAATTCCTCCTGATTCTATATCATTCCTAAGTCACCTTGACGACAAGGATCATATATAAAATCACAAGAGTTTATCTAATCTTATGATTTCCCCACATGACCATCAGGATCATCTTAAAGCCTGTGGCACTATGAAACATGAAAAGTTCTCCTTTGTCAAACGTTGTTTGCAGAAGAAGAAAAATAAATCTCATACAAAACCCTCATCCTTTGTAAAAGAGATTTCCAATAAAATGCATAGTCTGCAAAAGTCAACAATCAAGGTATTCAAATCTGTGCTGAAAGAAAGAAAGAAAGGATGAAGTACATAACTCTTCTTTCTTAAAAACAAGACAGAAACAAAGTATAACAAATACTTCATCCCCTCGAAAGAAGTTACCCAGTTCTGCGAGCGATTGGAACAACTACAGTTTGTAGTACTGTATTGATGATTCTTGTCTATCCCTCTTAGAAAAAAATCATAATCTTCAAGAGGGTTGTGATGAATTATTTCTGTTGTTGTTTTAATTTATTTTAGCTTTCTACTTTTTTGTTTTCAAAAGGTTTTCTTCTTAAGACCTTTCTGAGGATAAACAATTTCTGTTAGGGTTTTGGTCAAAGGTCATTTTGGATATTTATCCCCTATCCTCAGTCCCTTTTTTAAATGAAGTTTTTCTCCTTTGAATAAACATTTTATCTATCTCTTCTATTGTGTCCTCTTCAAGTCTTTCAAGCAAACAAAGTGATGTTTAGACCGTTCTCTTTGCATCTAAGAAGATACGGTTTGATTCTTCTGATAATGTGATGAGCCCTGACATTCACGGCTCTTCTCCAGACGGGAACATCTCTGTCTCTCATTTTGATAAGCTCTCTTTAACCATGAATCTCGTCTTGGAACAAGTTCGTGCCCTGAAAAGTGAACTTGAAACCTCTTCCAAGAGACTTGAAGAAAATATGGATATTCTGGAATCTAGAATTGATCTGATCGAAGATGAGCTTGATGAATACAGAGAATACAAGAAGAGTATTCAAAGTAAGTGAAATGATTTATAGGAGTTTATATGTCTAGGAAACTTCTTAAAAGAATTTTATTCTTGTTTTTGTTTAAGAAGGATAACTAGGGTTTAGAATAGCCATTATTGTGAGTACACATAGCTATGTCCACCGTTTTCATCTTCATGTGTTTAGATTTATTTGTTTAAATTCTAAAGTTTGGTTTGGAAGATAATTTTTGCAGTATTAATCTTTATGGTTTTATATTGCAATATGTTATGGGATATGTGTGTTTTCGTCCGTGAACTATTATTGTCCCATATATTGTAAAAAGTTATCTCGTTTATATGTCGATATGCATGTATTGATACAAGATCGATGAACTTTTGACAAACAAAAGTTAAGCCTATTATGTCATTTATTGATGGAAGATAGGTTAAAATATTTTGTTTACAAGGATTATGTCTATTATATGTCATTGTGCAAATAGTGATGGAAAATAGAATGAATCCTTGTATATTCCGTAATATTGATCTTCCCTGATCCATATTTTATGTATATACTGTGTGGCTCCATAAGTCTTCTTGTGTGAGCATTTCCAACTAGACTAATCATAGATTCGTTTGTGGTTATTTTGGTTGTGTATTCCGATTAAATTAATCATGGGTTCTCTTGTGGTTAGTTTAATTGAGAATTTTGGATACAAAATCATTTTATGGTTTTTAGTGTCCTAAGAAATCCTTCTTTTCTTGTAAAGGTAAGGTCGCTCTTGTTTTTCTTTCGGGAATGACATTAAATGGGGGAGAGTTCTTTTCAACTTGCGCTTAATTGCCATATCTTTGTGGGGAGTGCGGCTGTGGAATATTTGAGGAGTTATCTTGTATCTTTATAAACTCCGTGATGAATGCATTTAGCTTCGGCTTTATGATTGCATCTAAACAAAGTTGATATGTACTTTTCTTTGGTCTTGAAGTGTCTCCATGAAAATTTTCATTAGGATCCCGTTTTCATACCTTTGCCAATTTTATTGACAAAAAGGGGGAGAATTAATATGTAGTTCACACTACAAATACATATGGTTTTCGGATCATTATGTAAGGGGGAGTGGTTTTCGTGTTGAGATGGAGTATTGACTAAGGGGGAGTGATACATATCACCATAGTATTGTTGTCAAAGTTGTGATATGAGAACTTTGATGCTGTGTAATAATACTATGACACTGTATAACAATGATCGAGAGCTTTTGTTTTCTCATTGTTATGGCTACGGAACTTCAACAACTATGATGCTGAACTTACAACCTTTGGAATCATGGGAGTACTTGAAAGACGAAGTTTTCGAGTAATGTTGAAGCGCCAAGGAGATCAATTAAGCATGTGGACATGAAGCTACAAAGTTTTTATCTATTTTGTAATCCATATGTATTGATAGTTTTGTCACTAAAATTAACAAAGGGGGGGATTGTTAGAGCATTGCTCGGTCGAACTCGCATGCGTTGCTATATCAAGCATGTTTGTCAATATTAGTGATCAAAACTATATGTCTTGATTTCTAGTTTACTTATGACTAAGTCTCGGTCTATGATAGTTAAGTGCAGTTGAGCTCCAGACTCCATGGCGATCATCTTACGAAGACGAAGAACTACTGGAGGAATAAGTGGAACTTCATCCGACAAAAAGGTATGTGGAGACTTGAACTTATCTGTCACTCAAAAGTTTATTCTATCTCCTACTCTTGAGACAAAGTCGTATAAGTATGATAGTTTTCATATATGCACATTTGCTATTTCGAGCCGAGTTTACTCGCGTATCTTTTTCTCGAAATATGTGTTGGTCAGCTTTTGCTTTAACCATTTCATCTTTACCCGTGACGCAAGTCATGAAGACGTTTCAATCTTGAAAATAGCTTTGATGATGATAGTCGTGAATAACGATTGTTATAACATTATAGAAGAATGTTTCAATGATTGAAATGTAGAGTTGAGATTACCAACTATGTATATAAGCATATATAGTATATTCTCACATTAGTGTATAAATCCATGTGCCGGAAACCAAGTGCGTGCATATGTGTGCATGCGGTATTGGTGAAGGAGACAGGTTGAGTACGCGTACCCACGGAAGTTTTCATACCGAAAATTTCTGATGGAGTTTGTAAGTTTGCAAAATAGTAAACCACCTTAGTCACCCTTACCCACGGAAGTTTTCGAACCGAAAATTTCTGCTGAGTTTGTAAACTCAAATCCGGTAGCTAAGGTACGCATACCCGTACGCGTACCCAAGCTGGTTATTTCTCAAATCGGTTGTTCATGAACTTAAAACAATAAATTATAAGGAATGCAATCTTTGCAAACCGTGGCTATATTTTTCATGAATTGATTCAAGTGAATCAAACCGATTTTGTTTCAATTGTTGTCTATGAATAAAGACCTAAGCAATTGAACAACTCTTGAACTAGTTCTTATGAGTCATTTGAACTAGTTATGAGAAAGATGAATACGGTTAATATGAAAGTGCTCATATGGCTAACCATTGGTTAACTAGTTGTGAACCAACTAAGTGTACACGTTTAGGTACTGTTACTCAAACCTAAATGAATACATTTCATTTTTGTGTGACAAGCTAAGTTTCGATCTAACGGTTGAAATATATTAGCTTGGTTGAATCAGGTTTTTCATCTAACAATGATTATTGAATGCTTTGTTACCAAGGTAACTTAGATTGCAAACCCTGATTTGAAAACTATATAAAGAAGACATCTAGCAACTGGAAAAACTAATCCCCACACCTTCTGTGCGATACTAGTTGGTTTTGCTAGAGTCAATTCTCCTTTAACCTTAGGTTTCTTCTCGAGACCCTGTAGGTTAACGACTAAAAGACTTCATTGGGATTGTGAAGCTGAGATTTAAACTACTTTCTTGTAGTTGAGGGATCTGATCTTGCCATTTTCTATCGTACGAGTTCAATTGAATAATTGACTTGAGATTATATCTCCGATAGGGCAAGATAAAAAGAAATCACAAATATCTTCGTCTCATCGTTTGTGATTCCACAATATCTAGTTTCGCCATCGATCATACGATTTAGATTATTGTGAGGTGATTGATAATACTAGGTTGTTCTTCGGGAATATAAGTCCGGGTTATCAATTAATTCCTGTTCACCTTGGTTTATCAAAAGACGGAACAAAACTCATAGGTTTATCCATGGGAGATAGATTTATCTATCATCATAGACTTTTCTATGTGATATAGATTTGTTTATTGAATTCTTCGACTTTGGGTCGTAGCAACTCTTAGTTGTGGATTAGATCTAATAAGGGAATCAAGTGCGTAGTGTCCTACTGAGATCAAAGACGTAAGGAGCACAACTGTACCTTGAATCAGTGTGAGATTAATTAGGGTTCAACTACAGTCCAGACCGAAGTTAGTTTGTAGTAGGCTTGTGTCTGTAGTGGCTTAATACAGTGTGGTGTTCAATCTGGACTAGGTCCTGGGGTTTTTATGCATTTGCGGTTTCCTCGTTAACAAAACTTCGGTATCATGTTATTTCTATTCCGCATTATATTTTGTTATATAATTGAAATATCACAAGGTTGTGTGTTGAGATCAATCAATTAGAATATCCAACCTTTGGTTGTTGATTTACATTGATTGACACTTGGATATTGGTCTTTGGTACCATCCAAGTTTATCTCTCTAGTATTTGATAAAGAGTCGCAGATTTCCATTTACTTGAGTAAAGATCAAATCGAGAGATAGAGATATTAACTCCTTGATATACTTTTTATTAAGACTGAGTCTGACTGTCTAGTTGATTCTCTTAAAAGTATATTAGAGTTAGTTTATACAGATTGCTAATCGAAATATTGGGTGAGGTTTTTGTACCCCCTCTTTTTCAAGAAAGAGTACATCAGGTTATGGATTTCAGTTAGGAACATGGTTTTTCTCTTGGTCATCTAAGAAGCAACAAGTTGTTGCATTATCTACAATGAAAGTTGAATATATAGTCTGCTAGCAATTGTGCTACACATCTTTGTGTGGTGAGAATGATCTTTGAAATCATTGTTTCAAGAACAAAAGACACCTGTAACAATAGTTTGTGATAATAAGTCTACAATTTCACTAACTAAGACTCTCGTGCTTCATAGAAGAAGTAAATACATTGATATTAAGTTTCATTACATCAGAGAGCTTGTCAGTAACAGGGAGATAGCTGTGGAGTTTTGTGAAAGTGAAGAGCAAGTGGCTGATATTTTCACCAAGTCTTTGAAGTCTAACACTTTCATTTACTTGCGTGGAAATCTAGGAATGATTGGTAAAGAGTATCTTGGTTTAAGGGAGGATGTTGAAGGTTAAACCAAGATAATGTGAAGATTACACTAAGGATCAACAAGTATTGTTGATACAGTTGATAGGGTTCAACTATGGGAGTTGTCAGAGTTTGAGTGGGTCAACAAGTATTGTTGACACATGGCATGAATCAACTAGTTTGGTTGATACAATGGTACGATATTTAGAAGTAAACTTGGGTTGCAAGTATTACTGGTTTTAGAGTTTGTTTACGTGAGAATTTTCTAGAAGAGTCTTTGTTAGAGTTTGATTTTGTTAGGAAAGTGTTTATTGCTTGAGAGTCAAGTTTGTTAAACATATAAATAGGCTGTTGAGCCATGAGTCAAAATACATCAATCAAGAGAGAAGTTTTTGTTTAGTTTTTTGTTCTTTCATTAAGTCTTTGATATCAAATTTGCTACAAAGAGAAAGCAGAGTCTGGGTTATATTTGGACTCAACATAGCAGCGAGAAATCATTGTAGAAGATAGAGTTTTGTTGCCACTAAATTAATGTTTGTAGCTTTTGATTGAGATAATGATGTATGTAATTAGGATTTTGTTTTTGGGATTAGATATATGTAAAAGTGATTGAGACAAGATGGGTGTGGTTAATGTTCTCATACCAATCAGATGCGACACAACTCAGTGTTACCTGACACAAAGGCTGGACAAATGTCATACCTGACACAACTCGGTGTTACACGACACAAAGGCTGGACAAACGTTAACTCAGTGGTTAACGTTCTCATACCAATCAGATGGGTGTGGTTAACGTTCCAAGTACCAAACACAAAGGCTGGACAAATGTTAGATCAAGCCCAGGTTTTGATAAGTACCAAAAACCAAATACCCTTATTATTATTGATATCTTTACTATCATATCATTCTTTCCCCATTTTCAAACAAAAATAACAAATCCATCACTTTAAGTTCAGTTTGCACAACACTTTCAAGAAAATATCCGTTAATTTCTCATCCAAAATTTTAAATGTCAGCTTCATTCAAGATTTTTATACCCAAAATTTAATTTATGAATCTCCTTAAGACCATGACGTTAGTTTCCACACAATGAAATCAATTCAAACAACCTAATCGAAGAAACTCAACATTCAACATTCAAGATATATATATATATATAGATCGAAAGAGAAAGTTAATAATCAGAGGGTTATAAAGTGGAAGAAGAAGACCCAGAAATCGGAGTAGAATCAATTTTTGTTTTTAGCCCAACCCAGTTGATTTCATAAACTCTACATCAGATCCATTACCAGCTTTCTCTGAATCAAATTAGCTTTTGATGCTTTAGGTTTTGGTGTTGGATCAGATTTTCTTCAGTAGTAACTTTTGTTGCTATGAGTTTGAGAAGAAGACAACAGGGAAGAAAATGGATTGTATGGTTCTAAAGGTGGAGAGGGTGTTACTGACGTTCGTCTACGGCAATGGAAGATTGGTTTGCTGGTTTGGGTTTTGATGGTGGATGAGCTGGTGGTACTTTTTTAATGGGGAAGAACTGTTTTATTCTCTCTGGTAGTGGTTGCGGCGACGGTTTGAGGAGGAGGAGGAGAAGGACCATAAGTTTAAAAAATTATGGAAAATGAATGGTTGATGTGTAAATATTAGTAGAGTAAAGGGTATTATTGTAATTTCAATAAATAATTACATTTTATATAAATTTACTAATAATTACTAAACGGAAGTAGGACTTAACCTAGTCAACACGGGTCAACTTCCAGGCCAGGTACCAAGCCTTAACATTGGACAAATGTTAGACCAAAGCCTAGTGTTGGTCAAAACCTGAGTACCAGACAAGAATTATCCCATTCGACTAATACACATGATTGAATAATGTTACAAATATTTCATAACACTAGTTGCCTTCCAAGTCCTTATATTTCTTAATTCACAAATAATCGGGCATATTTTCAATTATTATTTGTATTCCCTAAGCATAGATTATCAATTCATTAAACACATTATAACCTATTAAATTGAATCACAAGTAATTAATAAAATTATGCAAACAATTTAAAACTCTGCAAAAGTAGTGATTGACTGAATTATAAATTAAAACTAGAGAAAATAAAATAGTTACCCATCAATCATCTTAGTGTAAACTCTCTCAAAATATTGATTCATTAATCAAAAAAAGTGTTACAAAGATGAAAAAGGAGAAAAATAATAAAGCAACGGCGTTACAAACTCAACGTTATAATGTAAATGTCTTAAATACAAACTAAGTGTTGCAGAGCCGCTGTTATAGAAAAGTATCGCTCAGAACTGTCGCATAAGCAACAGTCGCAAAGGTGAGAATATATGACAGATTTTAAACGACAGACTTGAAGTGTAGTTTGTGCGTCTTCTTCCTCTCTTCTCTGCAGATGATTTTTCTCTTGAACTCTCCATCCCCCTTTCTGAATCCCCAACAACCTACTTATACACCACAGGGCTTCAAATCACGCGAGTTAATTCCCATTATTTTCTTTCCTTTTTCACTGCAAAATTATGGAGATATTGTTCTGCTTTCCTTATTTGCTACGCATAAACATGTTGTTAACAGTATTTCCAATCTTATAGAATAAAATCCTCCGATAATATCTTCTCCCATTCAATACATATCCTCTTAGTAAAAGAAATAATACCCGATAACTCTTACTGCCATGTTTGTCGAGATAACAAATGACACTTTGTTTTTTATCAATTCCAACCAATTACCAGCCCTGTATTAGCATAACAGGCTTGCCCAAATCCAAAACTATGAACAAATATTTCAAAAACTTCGCCAAACCATTTTTCCCGCCAAAATTCTGGGTGAAGATAGAGTGCCCTTATCAGCATTGGGTGTCCCTTTAGCACCGGAGTGCCCCTACCCAAACTGGGGATCCCTTTAGCACTTATCCTCGGGTGCCTTTAGCACTTTTTAGGGGTGTATCTGGTAATTTTCCCCAGGGGTGCAAATTTTACTTTTCAAGCTAATTTTTCGACAAGAGTTTATTTCTCAAAAATCCTATATACACATAAAAATACCATAATAAGTGTAAAATGAGTACTAAGAAAATAGAGAAATGAGATCTAATCGGTCAAAAAAAATGTGTATCAACTGGCCGATCTAAATCCAAACCCACACAGTATTTTAGAATTAGGTTGAGACCTGATCAGTAACAATCGATATTGTTCTCTTGGCAAATCCCTAGATGGACCAGCCGATCGAGTAAACTATGTGCGTGGCCCGACTGTTACCAGATTTTCTGTATACTGCACATTTGTGATGATTTGTACGTTATTATATTTATTTTAGATTAAAAAAAATTCTCTAAAACAATCATTATGTTTATCTTTATTATATATAATAATTGAAACAAGATATTCTCACTACACTTATCCTGACAATACATTTTTACGACTTGGATAGTTGTCGTGGGGTGTTGGAAAATAAAGCTCTCTCTTTAAGTATGGCCTCACACAAGTAAAATTTAACATATATTTACATATTTATACTAATTGAAACCGATTTTACCAAATTCATTTTGACCCTATTTTTTGATGACGTGGATAGTTGTAATGAGCTTATTCGAAAATATGGGCCAGAATATAAACTTTCTCATTAATCTTGTACCCACAAAAGTAAAACTTAGGATATATATACATATTTATACTGATTGAAAATAAATACTCTTACTACATTCATTCTGACCCCACCTTTTGATGATGTGGATACTTTTGGTGAGACTATTGGAAAATAGAGTTTTCTCAATTATTCTGGCGCCACACAAATAAAACTTAGCATAATTACACTATATTCAATCTTCCAAATTTTTAGCCCACTTCTGAATTTCAAACAATACTAACCCCCACTTTCTTGACCACCTCATACGTAAATAAAAAAGAATAGCACCAATCAAAATGGTTTTAGAAAGAAGAATCTTCAATTCATAACCAGGTTTGGTTTCTTCAAATTTAGTTTTGATTGGAATTTTTCTATTTGGTTGTACTTAGTTATATTTTTGTGAGTTTCTCTCATGCCTTTGATATATTTAGGGCCATTGCTAATTACTAAATTGAATCCATTATTGTTTTTCTAACGTCATTTGATATACCGTAGGGTACTTAAAAGAATTTTCTTATTCCAAATAAAGCTCTCTAAGTAGTGTGTTCTTTGTTTGGTTATTTTAAACTGTTTGTGGAAATGCGAAGAAAAAATCCAATGTAATTTTACTCCATTGGTTTGTGATATCATTGGTAACGTTGAGATTAAGATTCAGGTAACTATTCATATCTTTTGATTTTCTTTGTTTTTTTTATTTTCCTTGTAGTTTTTGTTTTAATTTTGTAATTTTCAGTTACTAGGTTTGATTTTGTGATTTTCTTTTTAAAACCATGCTATCTTATAACAACTGAGAACCAGAAAATAAAAAAGTTGAAAGATAATATGTTTGGTCATGATAAAATCACAACTTCTGGAATCATTTATTGGTTCTACTTGTCGATCAAATTGCATATGCTCACTCACTTACAGAAGAAGCAATTTGGATGTCGAATCAGTCTGCTATAATTTCTAAAGATAATCTTATTATTATGGTTGATGGTATGTTATATGTTAAGGTATAATGTTTTTCTTATAAATAAGATGATGATTGCGTTTCAAATTCGAGTATTAAAGCATACATGTTTTACTTGTTCATAGTTTTGATACATTTGTTGCAGATTATTGATTCATTATTGGTATTGTATGTATGATGTTGAGAACCGAACCAAAATTCCAAGTTAATCAACATTAATTAGCTTGATGTTTATACGACATCTATCATGGGTGGTTTTGGAAGTGTACTACATTTTTCACTTTTTGTCAAACTTATTCTTTCACATATGAAATTCACTTCTTTGATATTGGAAGTATACACCCATAATTAACGTACCTTTTTCATATAACCTTTATATGTAGCTTTTCTAATTTGGGGTAGTCGGATATGGATTTGATTAACCTGAATACAAGTAAGCCATATTAGTTAGTAGTCCAGACGATTAGGTCTTTTATATACGATATTGATTTAGATTTTCAGTTCCTCCTAAGTCGCTAACTTAAACAGATTTTTAATGAACATGTATTTCTAATATAGGATAAAGTATATCATAAAGAAGGAAAATCAAGATATATATTATTCTAAGAGAGGTGTTTTCGCCAAACTGCTAGAGTTAATGAATACGCCTCTCTTAGAATAGCAATTTCACTCTAGCATTTTTGCCAAACTTCTAGAGTTAATGACTACCTTATCAGACAACAATTTTACCTTCCTTAAAAGGTGTTTGGTTGACTACCTTTGTAGGACCATGATATCGCAACGTACAGGACTTGCGAAGTTAATAAACAACGATGTCGCGAGGCAGTCGCAGAGAGCTAAAATAAACGACGCAAAGAATAACGACAGGCGAGACATAAAGGAGACGTGAGATCTGGCGAGGGTTAAGAAGTGTCGCGAGATTGAATAGTTGTACACCAGCGACACTTCGCGAGACATTCCCAGAAAATAAAGGATAGCTTAGCTGTCGTCCACTATGTATTACCCTATATAAAGGGTCGAGTGAGTCTGTTGTAGGGGGGATCTTGGGAGAATTGTTAGGCAAGTCATTAGGAGAGAGAAAGTTTAAGAGTGTTCTAACTTCTAAGTGTAATTCTACTTTCCTGTGTAACACTTGATGAAATTAATCAATAAACATTCTCAATTATACAACTTTCAATAGACTAATTAATCAAAATATAGTGAGGGGTGTAGTGTGGGATTTCCTGCTACTACATATGCGCTAGAAACAGGGACGAGCAGTGATTGACGAAGAAATTGGAAAGAATTTGGATTAACAGAAAAGAGATTTGGAAAAGATATTCAAGAATTCATTGAAAAGAAAGATGGCTAGAAGAAGAAATGTACAAGAGCAACCAACGATTGTAAGAAGAAGTGGGAGACTTGCTGGAGAAAGGAGGAATGAAACAGGAGAATCATCAAGGATGAACATGAGAAATGATGAAGAAGGTCAAAACCAGCCACCAACCTCCCCAGTAGCAAACGCGGCTGTGGATTATGATAGAGTAAGTGTGCATACTTGGAGATCTCGATTCGAAGACGAGAGAGAAGAGGAGCAGCAATTGATGAACAATGGACAAGGAGAACAAGGAATGAATGGAGAAATGAACCCAGAAAACGAAGAAATGGCAGCGTTAGAAAGATTGAGACAAACAATACATGAGGAGAGACGGCTAGAGGCAGAAGAGCGAGCAAACTTGACAAGACAAAATCATGAATTGAGGATGGAAAATATGAGATTGCAAAGTAGGAGATCTAGAAGTAGCGTGAGATCGAGTTCTAGATCGAACAGAGAAGAAAGAAGAAGAATTTTACCAACAGAGAATACCGAGGAAGAGACACAAAATCCAAATAC
>JAJJWW010000406.1:0-54704 GCA_023531295.1 Papaver armeniacum | reverse complement strand
GATACTACACATGTTAAGTCCTTATTCCTTGAACCAAAGTATGCTTACTTTGTTGATCAGGAAAACCGGAATAAGAGTCCGCGAACCCAGTCCGTGTACTGTCGGAGGTTCTCTTCCCGAGAAAATCTTCTGGAGTTTGTAAACTTGTTACAAGCTTATTCCGGTTACTTAAGTTCGCGTACCTATTCCGCGTACTTAGGTTGCTTATATCTAAAAACGATTATTCGTGAACTTATACATATATTAACTAAGGAATGCAAGTTTGCAAACCGTGGCTATAAAGTTCATGAATCGATTCGAGTGAATCAAATCGTTTTTGCTTCGATTGTGTCTTGTATACTTCTATAAGATCTAAGCAATTGAACAACTCTCTAACTAGTTCATTTGAGTCATTTGAACTAGTTATGATTAAGAAGAATATGGTTAATATGAAAGTGCTCATATGGCTAACCATTTGGTTAACTATTGTTGAACCAACAAATGTACATGTTTGGGTACGGTTACACAAACCTAAAAAACGCGCATTTCATTTGTGTGTAACAAGCTAAGTTTTCGATCCAACGGTTGAAAGATAGTAGTTTGAATCTAATCAGGTTTTCATCTAACGGTGAATATTGAATGATTTGTTACTAAGCTAACATTGAGTGCAAACCCTGATTTGAAAGACTATATAAGGGAGAACTCTAGCAAATGGGAAACCTAATCCCCACACCTCCTGTGTGATACTAGTTGTATAAGCTAGAGTTGATTCTCCTTTAACCTTAGGTTTCTTACCGATACCCTGTAAGTTAACGACTTGAAGACTTCATTGGGATTGTGAAGACAGACCGATACTACTTTATTGTAGTTGTGTGATCTGATCTTGCTATTTCTATCGTATTGAGTACAATCGTAACGATTGGCTTGAGATTGATATCTCTGATAGGCAAGATATAAAAGTAGTCACAAACATCTTCATCTCATCGTTTGTGATTCCACAATATCTTCTTTCGCCGCGTCGATTAAGATTATTGTGAGGTGATTGATAATACTAGGCTGTTCTTCGGGAATATAAGTCCTAAGTTATCAATTGGTTCCTGTTCACCTTGATTTATCAAAAGACGAAACAAAACTCGTAGGTATTTCTGTGGGAGACAGATTTATCTATTACCGTAGACTTTTCTGTGTGATACAGATTTGTTTATTAAAGTCTTTTAATTTGGGTCGTAACAACTCTTAGTTGTTGGTGAGATCAGCTAAGGGAATCAAGTGCGTAGTATCCTGCTGGGATCAGAGACGTAAGGAGCGCAACTATACCTTGGATCAGTGTGAGATTGATTGGGGTTCAACTACAAACCAGACCGAAGTTAGTTTGTAGTAGGCTAGTGTCTATAGCGGCTTAATACAAGTGTGTGTTAAATCGGACTAGGTCCCGGGTTTTTCTCGCATTTGCGGTTTCCTCGTTAACAAAACTTCCGGTGTCTGTGTTATTTCTATTCCACATTATATTTTGTTATATAATTGAAATATCACAGGTTGTGCGTTAGTTCAATCAATTAGAATATCCAACCTTTGGTTGTTGATTTACATTGATTGACACTTGGATATTGGTCTTTGGTACCATCCAAGTTATCTCTCTTATATTTAATTAGACTCGCAGATTTGTATTTGCTTGAGTAATAATTAAATCGAGAGATCGAGATAAAATGACTCTTTGATATATTTTGTAAAGAATTAGTCTAGTTGATTCTCTTGAAAGTATATTGGAGTTAGTCCATACAGATTGCTAATTGAAATATTGGGTGTGGTTGTTGTACCCCCGCTTTTTCATAATTAATATCATTTTCACAAGTATGAAATTCTCTGTTGTAGATACCTAGAATTTGATGAAGGAGTACAACTGAGATTTAGGGTTTGAGTGTGAGTTGCGAGAGGTTGAGCACGAAAAATCTTCGCTTAAACCAAGAGAAATGGTCGTTCGGAGACTGCTTCAGTTACAGGAGAGAAGTGTTAGAGCAATGCTCGGTTTAACCCACAAATTTTGCTATCTCATTCTTGTTGTTAATGTTAGATGAACAAAACTATTTCTTGATTTCTTGTCTATGTCAAGTCTCGAACTAGGATTAGAAGTGTGTAGTTGAGTATCAGACATCACTAAATAACCCTCAAAGATTGAAGACTGGAGATCAAAAGAAGACGTCAATGAGGACTTCATCAAAAAAGATATGGGGTGACTGATTTCATTTGGACTCTTGTTCAATTCTACCTTTCCAATTTATCGAAACAAGTGCTCACTTTATGGAAAAATTCCTATGGCGGTAAACATGCATTTATGTATGTTTGAGCCACGACTTATTGATAATGACCTTTATCCTTAGAAAGGTTCTTATGTTATAGGGAATGAGCTTATGAATTCAACGATCCAAGAATCACTCAATTCCGAGTTATAACAAAGAAGTTACATTGATTTATTAAAGCAACACTTATTAAGTGTTGCAATTCGTGAATAAAAAACACTCCACGAACTGTTTGTAACGGTTCACAGACTTGAGCGTGAAAAACATGACTAGATGCCTTTTTAGTCAAGTTTTTGATGTTTCCTTATCTAGGAAAGAGGGGTATTCCTCCCCCACACAATTGATTACCATATTAAAGTGTGTGTGATGTTTTATACTCCTTCCTAAGTTAAATATTAATTTATTTTACAATTACAAAAATACAATATTTTACAATTACAAAAATACAATTTATGTTAAAGTAATTATTTATGCAAGAGTTGTAACTTAGGAAAGACTCTCAAAATAAGGAGAATCTTGAAAAAGGAAAATAGCTTAGGAATTTGTTCGGGTTTCAAGCAACCGTTCACTATAAATAAAGGGTTCATGTAAGCTATACAATTCATCCCTTGGAAAATTGGTGTAAGCTTCATAAGGTTGTTTTCCACTACTTCCGTTCTTCGTGAACAAAAGTGAGACAATAAGACTTTGTTTTGGGGATCACAAAGAACGAGTTAGTAATAATCTTCTTGATAGTTATGCGACTTGTAATCTAAGTTAATTCAATAATTCTTGTCTATTCTAAGGTCATTCTCTCTTTGAAAATGCAGGGGGTACCAAAATACACCACCATTTTTTCCTTAGGCAATCTGTGTGGACAAACTCAATACAACTCCGAGAGTTTTACTCAATCAAGGAATAATATCTAGAGTTATCTCTCTCTTGTGATTAGAACGTTTACATAAACAAATCCGTGAACCTAATCACAAAGAGATAACTTGGACGGTACCAAAGACCAATGTCCAAGAATCAGTCAAGTCGTATAAAAACAGATTAGGTCGGATGTATCTACTATGACTGATCAACGTACAACCCGTGGTATTTAAATTATAAGGATAGACAATATAATACAGAAAAAGAAATAACACGGACACCATAAGTTTTGTCAACGAGGAAACCGCAACCGCATAAAAACCCCGGGACCTAGTCCAGATTGAACACTAAACTATTAAGCAGCTACAGACTCTAGCCTACCACCAATTAACTTATGACTGGAAGCAACCGTTCACTATAAATAAAGGGTTCATGTAGGCTATATAATTCATCCTTTGAAAAATTGGTGTAGGCTTCATAAGGTTGTTTTCCACTATTTTTGTTCTTCGTGAACAAGAGTGAGACAATAAGATTTTATTTTGGGGATCACAAAGCACGAGTTGGTAATAATCTTCTTGATAGTTACGCAACTTGTAATCTAGGTTAATTCAATAATTCTTGTTTATTATGAGGTAATTCTCTTATAATATAAGGCCATTCAAGAATTGTTGATCATAAACCCCAGGTTTGATAGATTTCAGTTCACGGTTGTATACCGACACTAGTTGGTCAAAATCTGGACTAGAAAGAAAATGTCAATAAAGGTGTCTCATAAATTCCTTAAGAAGTTTTAACAAGATATCCTTTAGATATACTCTAGTTGTTCTTGTTGTAGAATAATTAGGTTTCTCTTCCAGATTTGAAGAGTATAATAATCCCTAATCGACAAGTTTGTTTTGATATTAATTTTTAGTAATTGTTCAAAACAAACACAAAGATTTCCAAAACCTTGATTCACATATAAAGGGAAATCAACCGGTGTTTTGTGAAAGAAAAATATCAAAAAATATCAACGGTGTTACTGCATCTTCTAAAGAGAACTAACACACTGCCATAGGATTTTCGAGCGTAGCTTCTAAAGAGAATTAGTGTTTTGCGAGAACATTTTCGAGAATAGCTTCTAAAGAGAATTGGTGTTCTTCTAGAAATTTACAGGAGGAGTTCCTAAAGGGAAATGGTGTTCTTCTAGGAGTTTGATGTAACAACTTGTGTTCAAATATGGACGAGGTCCCGGGGTTTTCTGCTTTTACGGTTTCCTCGTTAACAAAATTTTTATGTATCCTTCTTTACTTTTTACTTCCGCATTATATTTGTGTTGATATAATTAAATAAATACAAGTGACTCGATATTCAACCTAGACATACTGGGTTGTTCTTGGATATTGATTTTTGAGATCGTCCAAGAATTCTTCTATACAATCAGGTTCACGTATATTTGATCTAAACTACTGATTGTACAAGAAAGATAAAATGTATATACATATTGTTCAAGGATCATTAAGTTGGTCCACTTGTTATTATATTAGGTTTTGTCTTTTAGGTTCAAACGAAAAAGTTGGTAGTGTGCTTGGTACCCACTGTGTTTTCAAGAAGAATCAAACCTGGTTTTAGGGAGGAAAGATGATAGAATAGAGATATCGTAGTAACATGGGTTGTAAAATAATGCTCTGAGAGATTTTGTTTAGAATGACCGACTGTTAGTTTATCTATATATGCAAAACTCTAATCTCAATTCGGTGAGATAAGGATGGATTATTGCGAGGAACACTCCTTTCGTGGTTAAAGAAAAAAACAAGGATGAGCTGATCTTATTTCTTGATTCATGTAACCTTCTCGACCGACTGTTATCTTTAACGATGAGAAATACAGCTGATTTCTCACATATGTCGTATACCGCCAAACCAAAATCCTATGGATATCCCCCTCATTTGTAAGACTGAGTCAGCCTTCGTATTGATGTGTTGGTTGGGTAGCAATGTATGTAGTCGATGTTGTCTAAAATAAATGATTATTCCCTTATTTGTACGTTATTCTATGCTAAGTCATGTGGAGATCACAAGGTAGCATGAAGCTCGTGAGTGAGACAAGAGAGGAGCTAAGGTTGAGCCTAAGCCTTGTGTGGATGTCAGGGTTGGGCTCTTCCAGTGAGTCACTTTTTATGAGTATGAGAGAGATTTGAGGCTGATACTTGAGGACGAAGCTTACGTCCGAGGCTTGTTGACATGTCTTAATCTCGTGTTTGTACGAGATAAAGGTGAGCTTATGGAGCTCAAAGCACATGAAGTCAGCTAGGACATGCTCATGAGGCTCAGGTCTCATAAAGTCAGTTGAAACATGCTCATGATACTGATGAGGCTTGTACATGTGCTTAAGAGTTTCTTTTACTTATGAGACTAAGTAACACATGATTCGGCCGTGGAATCTCTTGGGAATGTTATTATGAGTTGTGAGCGCGTTCATTTATGGAGCATACATGACCAATGTATCTCGCGGGAATATAATAGGAGTTAGTCACGAGGCTCTGGATCAGAATGACCCATGTATCTCGCGAGGATGTATAAGGAGTCAATTACGAGACTCGTAAGACTTGAATCGTGCTCCTGATAACGAGATGCGAGTCTTTCTTACTGGATACCGAAGTCTTTCTCATGCTTTTAGAGTCAGTCGTGGACGCATCGTGAGAAAAAGAAGTAGACACGCCCAGTGTATCTAGCGGAGATGTACTAGAAGTCATGTCATAGTCCCTGAGGCCTAGAACTGAGTCCTGAGAGTCCGAGAGTCGAGTCTAGAACCGAGTCTCGAAATATCGAGAGATGAGTTTTGTTCATGAGGCCAAGAGATGAATCGCCTTATTAAGGCCGAGAACTGGGTCTCGCTCATGAGGCCGAGAGCTGAGTCTCACTCATGAAGTCGATAATTTGGGTTGAGCCTATGAGTCTTATTTTTGGGGAAAATTTAAACTGAATTCTATAATAACTATTTAACCCTTGTTAAAAAAGAAATACCATCTACAACTACATATGTTAACTAACAACTACAAATTGATCAAATTCATGTTATTTTCAGAAATAAAATAGAGAACTGAACAAATTATTGATCGGATTAGAGTGCTGAAAATATTTTGGGGGCAAAACTAAAACCTAAAAAGGAGAAGATAAAGTTAAGTTTTATTCTCTTACCTCAATAAGATTTATAACGTTTTGAAAGGGATGTATTTAACATTATGTGGGTTGTATTTAGTCACTGCCGGTTATTTTTATCACCAAAATCAATGATTTAGAGTAGGTTTATTTGTTATTGACTAGGTGTTTATACTCATGAATCTAAGGTATGATTTTTAAAACCTAAAGAACTAATATTTTTTTGTTTTCGTGAATTTTTGTGATTGTTAAAATACTACACAACACACTCAAGTATAAAATACTGAATCTAATAAGCTAATCGTAAAGGAAGTAAAGAAAGAACTTCATTAAGGACAAACTTGGGATCCTTTACAAAGAAACATGAAGTCCTATATCATTAAGAACAACCCCTCAACAATCCGGTGTTACAAGGCTGAATCAATAAGTCAAATATATATGGTTTGACTCCGGTATTGAGGGTTCGAAGTTCGAACAGATCATGAGGATAATTTGGCACCAGATGTTCTTGCCGTCGTCATTCTAAAATGTTCCTGGCAATGGACTTGGGCTTGGGGCTTTTGGAGTATAAGTCGTGGGCTTATTGGATACATGTAAAATATGGATCATTCATAATTTCTTTTATATCTCTTTAACAAAGTGTATTGTGGAGTGCACATTCCCCCCTTCCTGATTGGTGGGATTGATTAAGCAAAACCGGATAATTGTTTTATTTTTTTCTAATTTTAATCGTATTTTTTATTTTAAATACTTATCTTTTTTTTTGTATTTTTATTATTTTCGCTTTCTCTATCTAAAACAAAATGGGACTTCCTTTTATTTTCTTCCATTGATGTTTTCAACCAAGTAGTAAATACTCTGTAATTAATCAATCGACAAAAAACTAAAAAGATTTATCATTATAGATCCATCAGTGTCATCAGATCCTATAACGTTAAGGGGATTACACCACTTTTGTAAGGAAATATACAAAACCATATCTACGATTCAGCACAAATTCAACTCATAGTCGATTTGAAATTAATCAAACTTTTGCAATCAATAACAAGAGAGATTCAGTGAATCAGGTACCTTTTTTTTCCAAAGCTAACCATTTCATATATAATGAAGTGAAACATGGCCATTCCATGATAAGAAAAAAATGATGATTCATAATTGCAGACATCATTTTTACTATTTCCTTTCATCTCTCTCAAAAAATGTCTTCAACATTTTCAAAACAACTCATTCACAAATTGGATCAAATACAGGGTATATGAATCAAATTAGCGATACCCATCAGGATTGATTAGCACAACTTGAAACACTTTTAACTTGATTATCAATGTAGTTGTTGTCATGTATATCAATGATTATCAATCAGTGCTATCAGATCCAATCTATAATGTTAAAGGGGATCGCACCGCCATTTTTGTGATCAACGGCATTGACTTATTTATTTTTGATCAGAAACGACATCAATCGGAATACATCCAATATAAATGGTGACAAAAAGATGTTCATATCTTCTTTTCATTTAGCACAAAAAATGGTTCTATGGATATGGAAGAAGATAGAAGAAAGTAATGATACAAGAAGAAAGTGAAAATAACAAACATGGAAAATTATATTTAAAATGGAAAATATGATTAAAAATACAAAAGGTAAAACCACTATCCGGCTTTGCTTGATCAATCCCACCTATCAGGAAGGGAGGAATGTGCACCCCGGTTTCAGCGAGGTGCACAAATTTGCACTCGTGTATTGTGTATATAAAAGAACAGTGTTGTCCCGCGCAGCTGCGTGGGACGCCTTAGTAAGCAAGCACCTTCTTGGCCGTAAGATCATCTCCCCCGCCGTTGGATCATATCCATTCTATTTTTCATAAAATAAATACAGCTGGCATATTTAACGTATTAAAATTAGGTCCATTTAAACTTTCTCACTTCCTCTTATATCCTTTAGCTTATCTCTACGAAGACACGAAGACTACTGTTGTTTCTTATACAACAGAAAAATCTTAGGGAGGAAATCAACTTAATGATTGGGTGAAATTTTTTAGTTTTCAGCTCAAATTTTAATTTGGATGAATGGGTTGGGTTCTGATTTCATTCATCGAGTCTCAAGATTTGATCTTGTTTTGGTATCATCGATTATCTTGATTTTTACTATGTCAAGTATTTGTGGATTTCTCTTGAACTGTATTTCAATCTGTAATTGAGAATATGGATTTTGGGGGTTTTTATGAGCGGTGTTTTCAATATTTTGATATTCAGTTTTCTTCACTTAATCAAATTTGTTTCAAACCCAACAATAACAACTGCACCATCGTGACACTGTCACTCATAAACAACAAAGATACACAGCAAAAGTCCAAACGGACAGTATATATATCTTCTTCTTTTGTTTTGCACCAATGATGGTGGATGTAAACAATTGAAAATCTAAGTTCAATTGCATTTAAATGAGTTTTCTGATCCTATTAATCATTAATTTAATCTGTGCTTTATTATCTCATACCTCTTGAATCGAAATTGCAAAATTTCTTTTACAGTAACTTGTTCAATCATTTTCTTATGGAAAAACACCATCATCCATATTAAACCCGGGTTGAGTACAATTGAGGGTAAAGAAGCAAAAGCTTTTCGATATTAGAGATGAGTTTTTAGGAAGTTTTCAGCTGATCAAAAAACAAAAAAGTAGTTCGTCAGGTTTATCAATCCCAATGAAGAAGATGATTGTTTTTATTTTATTTAATAAGCCAAGGGACCCCTTTCTAATATACCAACTATTCCAGCTGTATTTTCTAGAACATATAAAAATGAATCTAATCCAACGGTAAGGGGAGATGATCTTACGACCAAGAAGTTGTTTGCTTATTAAGGCTTCCCACGCAACAACACTGCTCTATAACTAATAAGTAAACAAAAATTCTTCGTTACTACGAGACATGTGATTATTGCCTCTGTAGGTTTCAAGTTTCAACCAATGTCCCCCGTCCTTTGTATTTCTCTCCAGTGAAGATCAGAACCTTCATGAGAAAAAAAAACAAAAGCCATTTAAAAAATAAAAAAAAATCTTAAGAAGCGGCTGCAATTAAATAAAATTCATGACCGAGATTTAGGACCCAATGAGTCAATCAAAGATGGTAACTTATACTCCCTCTGTTTCTGGGCTAAAATGAAAAAGTGAAAGTATCACTTTTCCAAAAACAGAGGGAGTATTGAAAAGTGAACCTATGTGTGTTCTTGGGATTAAACAAAATTTGTCACCCCACTGTTGAAGTTAATACGATAAGAACCAATTGCAATGGAAGAAAGATATTTCAACAGGGTTGTATTTCATCATTAGTGTGAATCTTATTTAGTCACCGACAAATAATCTTCCCAGGATGATTATGGAAATTCTTCCCAAATCGAACCCGTGTCTTCGAGAACTATTCCAAAGTCAAAAGGTACAAACTGTTATATATTTTGACCAGTTAACATGGTCAAGACGTATAACCACTATTAGTTTGAAACGTGAATGTAAAATTCTCTCCAAGAACTAGACTTTTCGCGGTGGTCAGTCTCCACTCTCCGCAAGGCCCAGTCTAATATAAGTCCAACCAGAAAATACTTATGAACCCTGTTTTTGGGTATACAAGAAAATTTTAAGACATACAAAAGAATTTAACTTACTAGGGTGGGGTGATAAGGGGTATCTAAAGATCGGTAAATTACTTATTTATCCTCGATTAATTTATTAATATAATTATTTTTTAAAACGTAATATTTTCTAATAATTTTTTTAACTTTTTTAAATTAATTTTAAAAAATATATATTTTTTTCTAATTTTTAAAAAATTATTATTTTCTAATTATTATTTTTTTTTTAATTTTTTTTTAAAAAATATCTTTTTCTAATTTTAAAAAAAATATCATTTTTTACTTTTTAATGAATATTTTTTTAGAAGTTTTTTTTTAAAATTTTTATAAAAATAATTTTCTTTATTTTATAAAAAATTTAAAACTTTTTTAAGGAAAGCCTTTTTAAAAACTTAAAAAAAAAATGAAAAATGAAAAAGGACAGTTTTATCATTAGCCAAAATATACGGATAAGGGGCTTTGAGGATTACTATATAATGACCGTTTTTGTCCTTATTTGATATGCCCTGAAAATTTTCAGTATGCCCTAAAACAGGGTTCATACTTAATAATCCTGGCTAAATTGGGGCCTACTGTGATTAATTTGGGCCTATGACTAAAAAACAAAAAGGGTCATTAAGAAGTAGTCTCTAGAAACCCCTTATCTTCCTATTTATGTTAATGGCTAATATGCCTTTATTCATTAGTGATGATCAATTAAGTTAGTATTAGTGAAATTAATTAGTGTTTGAGTTTGATTATAGTGTTAGGATTAGAGTAGAAATTCATTTCCTCTTTTAAGGTTTGGAGGGAAAGAAGAAGTAGAGGGAAAAAAGAAAAAACTAGGGTTTGTGCTTTTCTTAGCAAAAATGAAACTTCTTAGTGATGATAAAGAATCTAGTAGTGATAAAGAAGTGGGTGCATCAGATAATCATGATTTCGATCCTACCGAATTGGATAATTTGTTGAATGAAGAAGAGCATGACAACCAAAGAATGCTTGAGGATATTATTCAAGCACAAGAACAATATCTCTGGGAAGAAGAAGGTCATAATGCTTCAAATAGATAGGTATGAGTTGTAATGATCCACAAATCTATTTGCATGTCTAGATCGCCCACAAAGGAAAAAAAATTCAAAATAAATTCCCAGAATCGGTTTATTCGATATCACCACATAAATCGATTCTGGATAAAATCCCCAAATTGGGTATCATAATTGGTTGTTGTTCATCACCATATAATCCGATTGTTGTAAATTTTTGGCGCGATGGGTACGTGACCAAAATCGATTTTTATTGGTGATGTACACATGCCGATTCCTTCACTTGGATGTTCACGTAAAATACACAAAGTTCACAATCGGTTCATTTATGTATATATGTAATCCGATTGTGGAGACGAAATGATACAGAAATATAGATGATGAAAATCGGATTACATGTTATGCAATGTGAACCGATTGTGAAATATGGAAATTTTTCTTTGAAATCATCAAGTCCTTAATCGGACTTTATAATTGCTCATATAATCCGATTCATGTCAATCGGTTGTCTCGACTGTGACACATAAACCGATTCTAAATCCTACACCTTTCGATATACGTTGTAGATTGTTGTGGCGTTCGACGAAGATCAGCCCAAAGCCGTATCTCTGCTGGGTGTTGATACCTCTGCCCACTATTTTACCGATTTGGAATGGAAAAAAAGAAACGATGCGAAGCAATGGTTTATAGACAATGGCATAGAGATCAAATGCGCATTAGTTTTAGGTTGTCGTTCAAACAAGATTGTTTGGAACTTGTTTGTGAGAGAGGTGGAAAGCAAGAAAGTCACTGGGCAAAGGACAGACCGTACGCGAAGAAGACGACAAGGGAATACATTACTAAATCAAAGAAGTATGGTTGCCTGTTTAAGATTATAGTTAATAGACCCAGTGGACCCAATGGTAAGGTATACAAGCTCGATAAAGTGATGAATGGTTGTCATAATCATGATGATCCAGAATCTCTTATTGGACACGCGGCCGTTTGTGGGTTGAAACCACATCAATTGGAAACGGTAAGGTCGATGATAGCGTGTAAACCAAGTGACAACCTTAGGAAGATTAAGGAGGATGATAAGGATAATTTTTCCACTTTGAGGCAAATTTACACGGCAAGAGCAGCCTTTAGGAAGAGGGAATTGGATGGTAGAGCGGTTATGGAACAATCTCAGTGGTTAGCCAATCAACACGGATACACAATGAGGAAGCAGGTATTGGAAGGCAAAGTGACTCGTATTTTCTTGGCGCATCCGGAGATGATCAAGTTGGCCCAATGCTTCTATCAAATTTTGTTAATAGATTGTACGTACAAGACCAACAAGTACAACATGCCATTGTTAAACATAGCTTGCCATACTTCCGACTAGCAAACTTTCACGGTAGCATGGGGTTTATGTATCGGGAGAATGATGTGAGTTTTACTTGGATGCTAGAGACCTTGGAGGAGATATACCGTAGCGATCAAACTCCGAGGATCATAGTAACGGATAAGGACCAAGCACTAATGAATGCCATAAGAGTGGTTTTTCCGGACACTAAGCATTTTCTTTGCAAATGGCACATACAATGCAATATTAGAAGTAATTGTAGGGGTCATATCCAAAGGCCAAAGCCACAAAAAGGTACCTCTCGTGAAAAGGAGGAAGATGAGCGTCTTCAAAAACTAACTCCGGAACAACGAGAGGAGGATAAAAAGAAAATCAAATCAGAGTATGAAGCGAATGGGTTACTATGGAAGGCTTTTCAACATCATTGGGATTTAATGGTACACTTAATGTCCGTGGCCGATTTCGAATCTTATTTGGAGAGTTTTATTGGGCTCTGGAAGAAGGATTACTAAAAATGTGTGGTTTATTGCTCGAAGGAATTGTTGGATCCGTACAAGGAAAAATTTGTCTATGCTTACACCTACCAACACATGCACTAAAAGAATGAGGCGACAAGTATCGTGGAAGGAACTCATGGACGTTTGAAGAGCTTGCTCAAAGGGAGCCAAAACAACGTGGTTACGGTACAACAAGCTATCCATGAGTACACCAAGTCTGATATCGTCAAGATAACCGCGCAAATGGAAGAGAGTAGGATGAAAATCATCACAAGCTACAAGGATTACCATTGGTTAATTAGACGTTTAAACTATAGGGTGTCTCACTGAGAAATCATTTCTATGATGAAGGATTGTATGTTCATGTATGACGATGACGGCCTTGGGATTTCCGTGTCGCACATTATTGCGAAGTACCAACAAGGAATTCCTTTTGAAGTCATTGATTCGTTTTGGAAGCAACTAACTTTCAAACCACCCCCAACAGAAGAACCACTCGAATCCTTTGTGGACACGGATATTGGAAGTGAAATCATCGAGAAATTCGCAAAAAAGGATGGCTTGGCACGACAAGTTTTGATGTACGACTTAAAACTAGCCGCTAACCCCCATATGGTACCGGTCGGAGAACCAAGGGTGCTATCTCCAACGGGTAGACCACCTACCAACATGGATAGGAAGGAAGAAAGGAAAGAGTTTAAGGTTGCAATGAGTACGGGACAAAACCCGTTATTGAGTCATAAAAGAAACTTTTCTCAACATGAGTATGAAGACGCTAAATATGAAGAGGCGCAGGTTCCAAAGAAAATGGGTCGACCAAATAAGGGGGAAAGAGGGACAAGTAGCGCACAAGCCAAGACAAATGTTCCAAACGTTCCTTCACAAATTGAGCATGAAGAGGCACCGGCTAAGAGAAAAAGGGGTCGACCAAATAAGGGATAAAGCAGGACAAGTAGCGCACACATGGTCCTTTCAAATGATCCAATCGCTCCTTCGCAACATGAGGATCCAATCGATCCTTCTCAAGAAAGTCAAGTGCCAACAATAAACGATGAGCCAAACGATCTAATCGTTCCTTCTCAAGAGAGTCAAGCGAGTACAACACGAGTATCAAGGATACGTGCATGGAAGGTACAAGCAAGACAAATGGGTTCTAGGGTGACTCTAAGGGCCGCTCTTGGTGATGGAAGCATGCCTAGGGATGAACGAGGCAGACCCCATCGAACGTGTTACACCATATTCGAGAAGGATTATTCGAAACTTCCTGAATTCATTAAGCCCTATGTTTTATCTACCGACGATGTGGATGCGGATGGGAATTGTGGTTATCACATTGCGTCGGAACAAATAGGTCATATAAGTTTGGCGGACGATGAGAACCTGACCCAATGCCAATATTTTAGAAAGACGATGGCCTTGCGCCTACAAGAAGACAAGGATTTTTACATTTCAATGATGAAGGAAGGATCAAAAAAGGATAAAGAAGTGAGATTTGATGAAATGGTTGCTAATGTACAAGGGCTAAAGGGGAATGGACCAATTACCCCAGAGTATTGGATGAGCATGCCTCTATGTGGTCATCTTCTAGCGGAAACATGGAGTTGTGTTGTTCATTTATTTGGTCAGGGACCATATTATACATACGCCCCCAAGTACACCATTTGGGATGAATCTCTTAAGGATCGGAGAATTGTTTTATTCAACCATAACAACATACATTATATCGGTCTTAGGCTACGTGAAGATTTTCCATTACCACCGCCGTGTAGGTTTCATTATGACTCAGAGCTCACCAAGAAATGGCTTGAAAAATATGAGCCCAACAAGAAGCGTTGGGAAGAGTTAGTCGAGCTGGATCAAATGAAGGGTCTTCAAGTGTTGGAATGAGTATTTTCCTTTTGTTAAGAACTTGAACTATCAGATGTTTATATTTTGTCACTTTCATATATTGTATGTTGCAAACCGAACCAAGCTTAATGAATGAAAGTGATTTGCCTTTTTTGGGTACGTTGGACTCATGAAATTTGTAACATATAATCGGTCTTATTATACGTTTTTAAAGTCCGATTCTGGAGGTAGTTTGCTGCAGCTTTTTCAGAATCGGTTTATACTACAACTGTTATAAACCGATTCTGACTTCAAATAAGAATCGGTTTAATAAGGAACTATTATAAACCGATTCTGAACAAAACTTGTCTGGGATTATTTCAGAATCGGTCTTTATGGACGATAATGTAATCCGATTTTGGGAAGAAAAAGTTACAGAAGAACACCCAATTTTTAACTAAATAATCGGATTACATATGGTCTAACATGATCCGAGGTTCTTCCATAATCGGTCTTTATGTACGATAATATAATCCGATTTTGGGAAGAAAAAGTTACAGAAGAACAAACAATTTTTAACTCAATAATCGGATTACATATGGTCCAACATGATCCGATTGTGGATCATTTCCACTTTTCATAAACTCTTAAAATTGAAACTAGCACAGTTCCATTTCTTAGTGTGAGCTTCAACTATCAATGCCGCTTCGAAATGATAAAACCGCTCTCCTCTCCAAGCTTTATATGCATCTTGTGCAGCGAACCTGTCCCTTCTGTACCTATCGAGAAATTCATTGTACTTGATGCATAATTTCCTAACATGATTCGTCCTTGAACAAATGTGGGATGGTTCATAATTATAGCGTGGTTTCTTGCCTGTCTATTTAACGAAAGGACCCCAACCAACTTCAATCCAAAATATAGTATGATCTTTAGGATCTTCGGGAAGATCCTTGAGAATGTAAAATTTTCTAATCCATTCGGTCTCTTCATCAACATCCTTCATTCTTTCCCTTAGTTGGAATTGCTCTTGACCTCGGTTCTTTGCCTTGAGTTTCTCTTCATATTTTGTCGCCGCCGATGATGATGATATGGTTTCTTTTGTAGTTATTTGTTTGCTTAACACTTCATCCATTACATTAATATATTTGTTAGGTGATGAAGACGAAGTCGCGTTTGTAGTTGTTTGTTCGCTTCTTTTGCGTATCTCTTCTTCCATTGTCGCAATTGATTTGGTTGTTCGCTTTCATCTTCTAAGTATGTGTTCGATTGAATTGGTAGTTGATGATGATGGACTTGACATCTTCAAATGAAAAAAAATTTAACAATGGAGAAAGATTTCTTTGGATTAGGTAGTGTATGATAGAGAATTGGCTATCTTTTTATATACACAAAGTACCAACGACTATAATTTCAATTTCAAAAAATAGCCATTAACAGTCACAATCGGATTATATATATGCACTAATAATCCGATTCTTGATTTCTCTACAAATCCGAACTTGAACCTCGAATCGGTTGATGCATGCATTAACGTAAACCGATTATGGTTGATGTTCACCCAGAATCAGGTTATGTAGGTGCACAATAAAAACCGATTGCTTGTAACATCAACCATAATCGGACTAATATGGTGCACACATAAACCGATACTGGGTGGATTTTCAGAAAATTTGATGAGTGAATTTCAAAGATTTAAAGGTAAATCATTGTAGAGTACCTCTTAGAAGGAATGGATTAAAGGGATTTAACTCAATCAATTGAATTGTTTGGTTTTTTTTTGTTTTTTTTTTTCAAAACCCAAAAAGGGTCATTAGATTTCAATTGTTGTTTGTGATTGATTAGGTTTTAGTTTTAGTTTTGATTTTGATGGAAATTGAAAAAAAATTAAGTTTTGATTAATGATTTTTTTATTTGTTAATTAAGTAATTATGATTTTGTATTTGTATTTGTATTAAAATAATTAAAGTTTTTCAAGGTTAATTTAATATTTTTACCATCATTTAGACACCCCATATCCTACTCTTTAGGTTAGTTGAAGTAATTCATATGCCCAATTAATCACATTAGGCCCCAATTTAGCCGGGCTTAATAATACATCTTTTTCTGATAGTCTTGTAGTGTGTCAAAACTCAAAAGAATATCCATCTTAGATTTACGATATGCTGGTCACAGTTTTTGTCCGTCATTTCGTAATTCTGTGAGAAATCATGGGTTATTAACTTTGGAGCTCCCCTGAGCTACTATCAGCCAAGAGAGAGAGAGATATTACGGTATAAGTTAGAAACCGATTCAACCGAAGCAATCACAAAACCTTCTCTTCTTATTAGATTCAATTCCTCACTCTCTTTCTCACCGGTTTCAATGGCGGATTCTCTTACAATTACTGGTACGAATTTGTTTTCGTCTTTAAAAATGAAAATAAATCTGATTATATTCCTAGGTTTCTATTATCATAATTATATCCTAAATACGAAAATTAGGGTCGTCAACTTATCTAATCTGAACATTAATCAACCTATGGATCTCTTGATTTCTGAATGGTATTGTAATTTTTCGTTCCTAAAACAGATTTTCTTTTAGGGGAATGAACATAGCGCTAGTTTGGCTAGATTAATTATGTCTGTCTATGTATGAGTTTATTTGTGAGATCCAAACATCATGTTAGGATTGGGATAGAGTGTTATGCTCGATAAAGTCTTATGTCCTATTCTAACTTTGGACGTTATTTTCGATGTAGGTGGATCACATTTTAAGTTGGGCGAACCTATGACAATGAAGAATAAGTCACTGGGACACTCATCAAGACTCAGGTTCCAACGGAAATCAAATCACTTGGGAATCAGTCGAAATTTATCTGTTCGTGCAGAGTATGAGTATGTTTAAATTACTTTTGATTCATCAGAGATTGGTCTTATTATTTTTATGATGTAAATTAGACGTGATTTAACCCAACTTTTTTTTGAGCAATTATTTGTCACATCTAAGGAAAAGATAACACAAGCGGTTCATTTCGCAACCTTGGAGTTTTTCCTTATGGTGGTTTTGTGTAAATTTATCACCTCAAAATATTTAAACTCAGAGAGAAAGGAAACTTTCATGTAAGCATTGATATTTGATATGCGGTAGAATTTTTCTTTTAAAGTCCATCACATCTAACTTGCCATCATCTACTGTTTGTACACCTAGACCAGCGGTATGTGTCAGATCATTTTTATCCCAGTTCACTTATTCCTAAATATCTAATGTACAATTTTTAAGATTCTTATGAGGGTTAATATCTAATGTCGCACAGTCACTCACATATTAGCTTGTTAATACACATCACATGCATGGATGTGTATTTCATACACTCGTTAGTAGGGGTAGGAATGATTGGAGGATTTTTAAGATTCTGAATTAGCTCCTTATATAGTGCTTTGTTATGGTAGACTTTCGATTTTTTGGTGGGGTTAATAAATGGTTCTGCCATTTTGGCTCAACTTAGGACTTCATTTAACATCTGTTAATTTTTCTCTCTTTAATATTAAAGTGATGGAAGTAGAGGTGGTGGAAGTGGTGATTTTGTTGCTGGGTTCGTTCTTGGAGGTGCTGTCTTTGGAACTCTAGCATATCTCTTTGCTCCACAGGTAATCTAGCTTACTGTTTTATCTTTTATGCTTTTCTGATTAATCCGTTATAGTTCTATTCATGGACTAGTCCATCCTAATGCATGGGCTGCTGGAAGGTCGTGGCGCTGTCAAATAAGATAATTGGCCGTCTTCCGCATTGTTAGCGTTGTTAGTCATTAGTGTGGGCCACTTCTAACTTTATTAACCAATATGTAAATTTACCTAGGTTAGTAAGCTTATAAAATGTTGCCTATCCAAAATCCAAGTTATTGACGTGAAAACTAGTGGGGATCTGGCAGTATCATTGAGTGAGACTTAATTTTTGCTGCTTCTGATCTAGTCATCCCAAAAGAACTTGAGCCCACATATTAGCATTGATGTTTATTGGATTAATCATTTATTTTGTACCAGACTTATGTGTTTAAAGGTTGGACAGATTTTGGAAACTCATCTTTTAAGGTCTATGCTTGCAGAAACCTTAGATTCTGTGTCGACTTTCACTTTTTCAGACATCTTGGCCTGCATTTTGATGTGTAGTTTCTTAAACTTCCTCAACCTAGGCAAGTTAGATGTTCACTGTGCTATAGACTTTAAACTAGTAAGAGTCAAATTTTGTTCTGGCATTTGTTTCAACCGGTCGGCTGTTGGCACATTCTTCTGAACAGATAAGGAGATCCCTTCTTAACGAGGATGAATATGGATTTCGCAGAGCGAAACGCCCGATATACTACGACGACGGTTTAGAGGTAACAATAACTTCGATTTTGGCTCAGTGAGCAATTTATGTTCTTTAAAGCAATTCATGGTCTCTCATGTGTAATGTGGGTAAAGCAGATACAACCACGGGCTGCGACTTAAGTGTATTTTAGAACCCCCTAAGTAGGACTGGAAGGATGGTGGAGTTGGTCATTTTTATTTCCGACGGGTATAATATATTTTTTATTTTCTTTCGACAACAGAAGACCAGAGAGACGCTCAACGCAAAGATAAGCCAATTGAACTCTGCCATCGATAATGTATCATCACGGTTGAGAGGCGGAAAGAACAAAGAGGTGACAGAGCCCATTGAAACCGACTCGGAAATAGAAGCTACAATTTAATTATTAACTGTTGTTTTTTGTGCCTGGGATACCAAAGTTATCTTCACCTTTAACTGTGTAAAGGATTCAAACATTTTATCCAGTTAGAAGATTTGTCTTTTCTGATGCAAAACACGCCCTTGTTTGATGCTGGTTTTAAACCCTTCTAGTTGATGTCTGAATCTGCTTGCTATGGAAGTTACCCAGTCCAGTCCCCCACCAGAATCCTATTGATAAGGTTTAGAGTTACTCCCCTGCTTTCTATAAATCGAGTTAGTGCTTAGATATTTTTTACTTGATTTAAAACTGTTAATTCTCGTGTTAATTTACTCAGGGAAAAAAATACCTATGCATAAAGGGAACTGAGGAGCAAACATCCTTCAGTACTTTTGCTGAGCTTTATCGTCACTGTCTTTCAGTATTTTTTGGGAGCTTTATCCTCACCATGTCTATCTATATGGGCAAGAAAGTCTTAAATGTTGAAATGAAGCCAACGTACGTTGGAATTTGATTCCTCACTTCCTAGTGTCACAGTTCACATATCAAAATCGTGATTACATACTCGTTACAAGAATCTATATTATAAGGGACTGATTCCTCACTTCCTAGTGTCACAGTTCACATATCAAAATCGTGATTACATACTCTTCTAAGAGCAACTGCAATGGTGCGAGTATAACCAAAGACCAAAGATAAAAAAAAACGACCAAATTTGAGTTTAGTCCGGTGTGTGACGCTACGGGTAGAAGACTAAATTTAGTCGAGCGTACACTATACGTTCGCCTGGTGTGGGGCGTGGACTATACGTTCGCCCCGATGGGGGGAAATTCCAAAAAAATAAAGGAAAAAAAAAAAAAAATGGGGCGGAGGTATAAAGCCCGCCCCACTAAAAAGATGATAAAGAAAAAGAATGGGGCGGAGGTATAAACCACGCCCCACACAAAAGGAAAAAAAAATAAAAAAAATATGGGGCGGAGGTATAAAGCACGCCTGGTGTGGGGCGTTAACTTTATGCACGCCCACACGTAAAAGGGGCGTTAAATATATATTTGGGTTTGGTCTTGGTCCCAGACCAAATATAGTCTGGGATTTAGTCGATAGTCGGGGTTTAGTCGATAGTACGTCACACTACGTCTCGTTCTTTTACTAAATATTTGAGTTTAGTCGTTGTGGTTGTTCTAAGAATCTATCTTTCTTCTATATCTATATTATAAGGGACAATGGTATTTTTCTGTATCGACGGCCATCTATAGTTTTGATATATAAAGAACAGTCCGGATGATATGTGTTCTCTCTTGGGACTACATCTATATTTTGAACTCATAAAGGACGGTCTAGATGGGGCTACGTTTTAGGTTTTCCGCTCTGATAAATCAGTGTCGGCCATCATTACCTCGATTAAAGCTGGGAAAAAAACGCACACAGAAATAAACGTCACAGCCGTTTCATCTTCTTGGTATTCAATGGACTTGAACATCTGTTATAACCAATTTCACAGCCCTTTCATCTTCAGCTATACCCAGACGCATTAATCTTTCTCCCAATTTTGGGTTTTGATTTTTTGGTGAATTCAAAAGGTAAGCCTTAGATATGTGCGTGAATCGCAATTTTTCTTTTTCTTTTTATAGCTGCTGATTCTCATTTCTTTGTTTTTAACATTTTATATTTGATTCTTCACTTTGATTCTCATTTCATGGATTGTTGTATAGTTGAATATGTTTTTTATTTCTTTGGCTTCCCTTTACTTTCCTATCTTTGTGATTGGTAGTGCTAATTTATGGGGTTTCCATCAACAATGGCAGTAAAATCATCAGTGGTTTCTCAGTCTTCAATGTTGGAAAAACAGAAAGAGAAGAGATTATCGCTCAACTAAATGGTTGCCGAAACCGAAAAATTCTTCAATTGTTATATTGATCAATTCATTCTTCTTTTTTCCTGAGGTTACCTTCTCACCCAGGTTAGATTTTGTGGAAATCTAATTCAATATCAATCATCGTAGTTTGTAACTTTTGATCACTGATTTTTATATCTTTCATGTTAAGTATAAATGCTCATCTTGATTTGATGATTTTTGGGAATTCATGGATTAAAACTTCGGAAGAAATGGTCAGATTTGGGTCAAGATGTTCAATTGAGTTGGCTGGGAAAACTTATTGTTTCAATTGAATATAGCTCCCGCGTTTGGATACCAGAAACAGAAGCACTTTTGCTTCTACTTCTGGAGGATCAGATTTAAAAAAAGCTCGTTTGGCAAACTCATTACTTATAAGTCATTAAGCAATTAAGTTAATTTGGCAAAAGAGATTTGAAAAGTTTCAGTTTTTATAGCTTTTGTGGTGGAAGATGAAAGATATGGATGCTATACATTCAAAGTATCCACACAAAAATTATGGACTCATTATTTCTTGAAAACTTGCAATCAATTGGATTGTTGTATCTTCACTTTTTTCCAATTGAATTTGCTTACTCTGTAAACTTTTTTCCACTTAAACATGATCTTCCCTAGATACTCAAAATTTTGTGAACTTCCTTTGGTCCAACTAAAATATACAGCATACAAATTACATATCAACAGTCCCAAACCATTTAATTGATGAGAAAAATACTAAAAGATATTATATTCGGCACCATTAACATGAAGATCAAGGAAAAGTGATCCATACCAATGTTGACGATATAATCTTCTTCCACAAATATTGATTATGAAATCTTGCCAAGGAATAATCCAGAAAACAGTATCAATTCATCTCAATGCCACGCCTCGCAACACTGTCAAACGGAAAATATTTTGATCTCGCGCTGCGAGTTCAAAAAAGAACTCGCAGCTATGTGACCGTCAGATTTTAGAGATGTGACGTGTGACTTAACCACAATTAGCTACCGGTCTTTTACTGACTACCGTATCTTTCCCAAATAGTTTGGATGTCTACTTTTCCAGAGCCATATTTTTTCCATATTCCAGATGCATCATATTTCTTCCTTTCATCAATCCAAAATAGGACTCGTGCTTGCGAAATAAAATCACAAAAACAGAGCATCTCAGAAATCAGGACATCCGGGAGATCTAGGCTAGTACAATCTACTTCCTGATCTTTATTTTTTTGATCAGTTAAGAGGAAATCATGGTCCTTATCAAAAGCCATTCTTTTCCCGAAGCCATATTCGTTCATATACTTGCAAAGTTACCAAAGCCATATTCGTTCACATACATGCAAAGTTACACACTAGACCCCCCACAAACCAGATTGCTGCTACAATTGCTTATATTCCAGTAGTGGATCCACCATTTATCTGTTACCTTAGTTGTACCGAAAACTATATACAAAGAAAAGAAAGAAAGAAAAAGAAATGTATCAACTACAATCTACAATTAATTAATTAGAAAATTTGGGTTTTTATGAGAATGTAGCAATGAAGATGATGACGATCATGCTAACAATTCTAGTAATATTTTCGATCCTGTCTTGGTTGATCGACTATAAAAGCAGTGTATATGGAAGAGTTAATATAACGAGGCTAGCTGAGAAAACTAGCAGCTGATAAGGTAACATACTAACATGTTATATGTATTCTTTCCCTTGGTGGTGATTATGTGATTCACATGTTGATCCTGATCCTGATCCCAGTAATGATGGTCTTTCTGTGATAAATAAAGACTTTCGCCAGAAATAAAGGAGTACATGAATTCGTGTATATGGAATTTAATAAAGGAGTACATGAATTCGTGTATATGGAATTTAGGAAAGATACGGTAGTTTACTAGTTAAACCGGGTTGCTAACTGTGGTTAACTCTAAGGTTTGCTGAGGTCATATCTCTATCATCCGACAGTTGTTATAGCTGCGAGTTCTTTTTTGAGCTCGCGCTGCGAGTTCAAAATCTTTTCCCTGTCAAACCCATTAATTTTCTTAAAACAACATCACCCTATCTCTAGATTAGGGTTTAAATCCAAATCCAAATCCAAATTTTCAAAAACTAATAATGATTTTGGAATCCTTGTGTCACAATCCAAAGGTTAGCAACAAAAGAAAAAGATCATGTATGAGATTATGTATTTATTTGTAAAAGAATTGAATTTTCTGCCTCACAGGAAGAGAGAAAAGTAAAGCAAGAAGAAAAGAATCGAAAAGATCGAGGATAGAAAGAGGATTAGTACGTGGGTCCCGCCAGAAGTCGCTTCTGTTGGAAGTGAGAAGCAAAACATTTTTGCTTCGCTCGGGAGTTACTTTTTGACTTATAAGTAACTTATAGAAGTCGATAATTTTTATCATTCCAACCTAACTCATGGCTTATTAACTTGAATAAGTTGAGAAGTAGCTTCTGGGACTGCATCCAAACAGCCTAAGTTTTGTTGGAGATTAGTCCCACATAGACCAAACCCTCTGGCATGGTGCACAATATAGAACCGTTTTTTGGGGACTACTCAAAAAATAGGGGGGGACTACTCTTAAGTTTTTGGGGTGGATATTGGTAGTAATTTTCAGTCACCCCTTATCTGATTTTTTTAATACCTACTTTACCCTTGATGATTAACTTAGTTAGTGTGATGATTAATTAGTGTTAGTGTAATGATTAATAACTGATTAGTTAGTGATTAGTGAGTTATATTAATGTGATTGTTTTGTTATAACATTATTATTGAGAGATAAGAAGAAGAAGAAGAAGAAGAAGAAGAAGAAGAAGAAGAAGGAAATAGGAAGAAGAAGAAGATGGGTGAACCCAAAAAATCTTTTTTTGAGTTTAGTAATTATGATTTGGGTGATTCATGTGATGATACCTCATCCTCGTAATCGAACCCCCTTCACCTCATAGTGTATTTGTCAATACTTCTAATGATCCGGAAATGAGTTATTTGTTAGATGATGAAAGCTTTTTGCCCCACACTCAAGCTAACGAACCAAATGATGGATTTTATCAGCCACAACCTGAAGATGAAGCTATGGGTACTCAGGTATGTCTCATATTTAGTTAATGTAGCTTGAATTGTGCAAAAATTTGGCCAAACTCAAAATTTCTGGAAAGAATTCGGTTAGGTCAACCTAGTTCGGTTACTAAATTTAGCAGCATAGGTAACCGAACCTTTCTGAATGCGTAGTTCGGTTACTAAATTTAGCAGACGCAGGTAACAGAACTACATGTTAATGGTGGTTTTTGAGAGTTCGGTTATGTTTTTCCAGAAAATGTAACCGAACTATTTTTATAGAGTTTACAGTTCATAGTTCGGTTTAGTTGATATAAATACTTTTGTTACCGAACTTTGTGCTCGGCAAGATCGCAAAATATATATATACAGCGTTGCTAACCGAACCTATAAGTTCGGTATAGTCGAGTTTTTCATTTTCATGGCCGAACTTTTCCATAGAAAATCTAAAGATCAAGTTCGGTAAGGCCCCAAATTATTTCTGGAAATTACATAACCGAACTTTGTGTTCGGTAAGGTCGATAAAAAAATTTACATTACCGTACTTGTAAGTGTTTATGGTATTGACGTTGTGCTATTACTTGTAGGTTCCATGTGATCCAATAGAACCAATGGAAAACCAACCTTCCCCAGTTGGTATTTTGTACGATGACACATCCCATCACTACATGAATGACTTGGTATTCAAAAATCCGGAATATGCAAAGAGTTGGGATAGACAACATGCACAAAAACATGTGCGTATTAGTATTGAATGGGAGAGAAAGCAAAACTCGCTTTGAAATGGTTTGTGAGAGAAGCGGTGATCCCGATAAAAGCCACAAGAGGAAGGGTTATGTTTATAAAGGAAAGAAAAATAGGCAGAACAAAACTTTCTCAAAGACGATTAATTGCCCATTCAAGCTTGCATTTAATTACAACGAATATTTAGGTGGATGGGTTCTCTACAGGGTTATGCAAGGTTGTCATAATCATCCTCGTCCGGAGCATCTTGAAGGACATTTCATGGCGGCAAAGCTAACTCCTAAAGAGATGGACAAGGTAGCTAAAATGAGGACAATGGGTATTTCACCGGTTCAAATGCTCCAAATACTAAAGGAGGATAACAAGGATAATCACTCATCTTTGTCCACAATTTACAATGAAATTGAGACAATTAGAAGGAAGGAATGGAGAGATAGACAAGTAATGCAACAAATTTTTTTTTTTTTTTTTGCCCAAGAGAAAAACTATGCGGTTCAAAAGGATGTGGATTCGGAAGGAGAGATAACACAACTCTTTATTGCGCATCCGACGAGTGTTCAATTGGCTCAATGCTTTCATGAAGTTCTAATAATGAATTGCACTTATAAGACGAACAAGTACGAGATGCTATTGTTGAATATTGTTGGGCGTACTTCGACGAAGTAACCGTTTACCGTGGCGTTTTGTTTCTTAAGAGATGAGCAAGAACCTAGTTACATTTGGGCACTAAAGCAAGTTAAGGCAATCATCCGAGGTGATGATATTCCCAGGGTTACAGTGACGAATAATGATGTCGCATTGATGAATGCAATAGAGGAAGTTTTCCCACTAGCACATAATATGCTTTGTACGTTCCATATATGGTGTAATATGATAAATAGGTGCAAGCCAATAATTTTTCCACCCAAGAAAAAAAGATATGAAGAGATTAAGATGCTACTGGAACATGAACGAGCGGATGCAAAAGAGGAAGTTGACAAACAATATGATATAAATTACGCTAAATGGGTTGCTTTCAACGGTGAATGGGAATCATTGTGTTAGTCTCTTACCGAGGAATAGTATCATCTAAATCTTGCGGAGTTTATCGCCCATTGGGATACTCCCGATTACCCCGGTGTTGTGTCTTATGTTCTTCGCCAATGGTTGGAACCACACAAAGAGAGGTTTGTTAATGCCTATTGATGTGGTTTTAGATAGTGGTAAATAAAGTTCGTTCAACTCGGACTTGATGAGATTCGATTTCAGACTTAAAAATAGAAAACACTAAAAACAAAGAAAATATATACAAAAAGTTGTCACGATATCGAGAGGTACTGAGACTCGGGATTCCACCATAAACTCATTCATGCGATTCATATATTTGTTCCAAACAATTATAGCTCAAATAATATTGACTATAATTCTTTGCCAAGGTAGATTTTTAAAAGATTGACTGTAAATCACTAGCATGACGCATCAAAAGCACTTAGACCAAGCATACATCATCATACGACATCACAATCAATTAAGAAAAATCATAAAACGATGATAATAGTGCAAGTAATCATAAAAGAATTAAATATAATTACCACATGCATGAAATATAGCTTCCTCCGTCGTCCCAGTGTTGGGGTTTAGCTCCTCATATCAAAAACATGCATAAAATAATAATCCATAGCTCAAAAAGGTGTTTTTTGAAGAAAATATAATAGACAGGAATTCGCAACGCTGTTTTTCGTTATTCGTACGTCACCATTACATGTGGGAGGTCATTACAAAGAAAAGATGACTCTTTTAGTTTTGTCTGTGATCTATTCTTCTTCTTCGCCTGAAGGTGCATGATCGAGTTCTGCAAGCTTTCTTTTCTCCGAGCTCAGCTCCGGTACTTCTCTGCTATCCTCTGGTTCGACCCCAAAGTCTCGACTCCTTTTCTTGAAATCCTGCAAGCCTTTTTATATCCAACAGGGTTAAGAATTCACGCAAAATATCTTCTTCTTTCTTTTGCAGAAAGTCTCGGTCTTCCCTTTTTTATTCTCTGCTCTACACGGCTTCTCTGATTCTTTACGCGTCACCTGTGTTAATCTAAACTCTCCCCAAATGGTCGAATATCATCCTAGCCGTCAATACACTTTCCAAAGTTTCACGTAATCTCCCCAATATAGATACAAAGAAATCCCGTAAATAATATAGCTTCATTGTTTAACGAGATACGTAAACCTTCCCTGTTCACCGAGAAAACTTTAGAAACTTCTTTTTGTTCGATTCTGGAGCACATACCTATCCCTTCCAATCATCACAGGCCCAATCCATGCCTTTTCCATGAAAATATCCAATAAACTCGATTGAAAATCCCAACAGAGAGCTACACAATATCATCCACCTCTGTTTTGCTTCACATCAATAATCCAGCCCATTCTGATCGATCAAAACAATGATACCATCCCTGTTTAGGCTAAACATGTCCAGCCGAAACAATTCCCGTGATAATCTTCCATAAAATCTCGACCAGATTACTTGAAAACCAATCCCGTGATAAATTTTCCATGTTTGAGCCAAACTCGATGAACTGGCCATATTTAATCCATTATGTTGGACCTATTAACCGTGTTTAGTCTTAACATGATCAACCCAAACAAAAACAGCGATTAAATCTCATTAGACTCTTCCAAAATTCGCACAGAATATTACGCAGGTGCTGGTTCAGTTTTCCCGCCAAAAATCTAGTTTAAACGGTAAGAGATGGAGTGCCCCTATCTGGTCCCGGAGTTCCTTTAGCACTGGGGTGTAAATAGCAAATGGATGCCCCTTAGTAATTGAGTTTCCCCTTATCCAAATGAGGGGTGTCTTTAGTGCTTTTCTCCCACGAGCATAAATATCACTTTTCGAGCCGATTTTCCACACAGGTTTATTTCTCCAAAAATACCTACAAAGACATAAAAACCATAATAAATATAAAATCGAGCACTAACAATACATACAATTGAGATCATATTAGACACATAAATGTGTCTATCACCTATACTAACCAATATAAACACTTGGGAAATCAAGCGACAAGTTTAGTAGAGTCGGCTCACCATCGGTTGAAGAAGAATCTCTTTGGATGTGTTGATAATTTCGTAACCGTGTGGAATGCTATGGAAAATTACTTCAAGCGCGACATTGATATATAAAATTAAAGAGAAGTTCCAAAAAAGCCGTATATTCAAAATGAGCGGAAAATATGCCGACCACCCATTGTTCAAGGGAATCCATTACAACGTATCTCGACAATGTATGAAGTTGTTGATTATAGAAGTTGAGTTGATTGATAAGTGGGAAACCAAGGCGGATGAGGTGTGTGTATGTAACATGAAGAAGTCTATGGGACTACCTTGTCGCCATATGATAATCAACTACGAGTATGGCGTAATCCCTTTAAGCGACATTGATCCATTTTGGAAGCATCTAAGTTTTATCCCTCCTCCAAAGGGAGAAGAAGCCGGGGAAGAGTTTGGTGATAACGAAAAGGGTAGAGCCGTACTAGAGATGTATCGTGGCATGGACAAGCTTCAAAAACAAATCTTTTGGGATGACATGAGGAAAATCATATATCCACAAACTTCGGAGAATGTTTATGAACCGTCAAAAGGCAAACGCAAAGGTAGACCAACCAAAAAAGAAACTAAAAAGCAACTAAGACAATATGCAAAGGTGTTACGTAAGAAGAAAAGTGAGCAAACCCCATTTACTAGAGATCCTTCGGCCCATGAGTATACCGCGGCAATGTACTTGGAGAAAACCAACAAACTGGGTAGGAGTATTGAGGAGAAAGGCGAAACAAGTGAGCGAGATTTGGAGAAAAAAGGTCCGATACGTCCATCACAACCAAGCCAACCATCTTCCGTCGACGTGAAGCTTAAGTCTCCAATGTGCCCCATCCAACCATCTTCCCTAGACGTGAAGGTTGAGGCTCCAAATCAAGACTATTTGAATGAGCTACCTCTATACATTAGAGAATACGTTATTTCCACCGACGACGTTCCTACGGATGGTAATTGTGGTTTTCATGTTGTCAATCAACAACTTGGGCCTTTCATCGAAGGTGAGAAGCGAAGTAATGGGTGTGCAATCACTCATATAAGGCAAAGGTTGTTGTCCAAACTAAAGGAGAATTTGGCCTTTTACAAGACAATGTTGTGCGATGGGGAGGGTAGTCTCAATGAGAAATTTGTTAGGTATCAACGTCGTCTTCATGGGGGCCATCCGATGACATCGGATTATTGGATGAGCATGCCTATATGTGGACACTTAATCGTCGAGGCATTCAATTGTGTGGTTCATTATTTCTCAAAATATGCTAGTTTCACCTTCACCCCAAAAATAACCGTATGTGTCGAGCAACTCAAACGAAGGAGATGTGTGATGACATTGATTAACTACAACCACTTTATAGGCCTCCGGTTAAAACCCGATTATCCATTGCCTCCAATATGTGGAACCTATTATTGGCCCGCATTTAATCCGGATAGAATGTTGGGTTGGTATCATGTATGATCCTAACATGGAGATGTGGAATGCTTTGAAGAAGTCGGAATAAATTGTACATGAAGGTCAAATTTCACTTGAGGATGATTAAATGACACATGTAATGAAACTAAGTATGCTTATCAATGGAATACTATGTTTTTTAAAGAGTGGAATTAATTATTGAGTAAATATTAGTATTTTATGGAGTTGCCAGATAATAGTTCGGTTGGCACATAATATTATAGAGATTGCCGAAGTCATGTTCGGTTAGCAGCCCAAATATTTCAGGTAGCCGAACACCTATTTTTTTGAGACTTTTGTTTTTCCAGTAACGTTCGACAACCTAAAAAAATTCACTAGGTAAATGAACAAGATGTTCGGTTGGGTTGATGAATATTACCAGGTTTCCGAACTGTAGTCCAAAACCTTAGCATATTAACTGCTGAATTTGACATTGAAGTTCGGTTAATAAATGAAAATACAGGACAATGCTGAACTGTACGAGACAAAAGTTCGGTTAGGAAATGAAATTACAGGACAATGCTGAACTGTACGAGACAGAAGTTCGGTTAGGTAATGAAATTACAGGACAATGCCGAACTTTTACAGGACTTTCCAAAATAAAATTACATAACATTTAATATCCGAAAAGCGTTATGAAAAAGTCTTTAAGGAGGCGGAAATGATATTCATATTTGAAATCCTTTTTCTTTCATCTTCGCCATTCATTTTTTGATGTTAAAATGATTTCGTCGAATCCTTCACCTCTAAGTCGATATCGCCTTACAATACCAAATAAAGCCATAAATTCCACAACTCTATCTCTAATCTTTCCAAATCGAATGAACAAAGCTATATGATCACGGTTATAAGGGTTTGTTGTGTCGGAGCAGAATTTCTCATGAATTTCCCCCCAATAACTTTGACTCATAATACCATTCATTCTTCGTTCTTCACCCCTCTTTGGATAGTATAATATGTAGTTTCTGCAAAGAGAAAGATCTTCATGTAGAGTAAATTTAGGACTAGTAGCTGTCATTTGTAGGAGATTTTGAAACAAAATGTTAACTATGAGACACATATATATACCACTTAGGTAAGGCTGCACAAGAACCGGTTAAGATGACCTGTACCGGTGTGGAACCGGAAAAACCGGACCGGAACCGGAAACCGGAACCAGACTTAACCGTGTAACCGATGAGGATCGGTGATCGAGATTGAGAACCGGTGTAGAACTAAGTACAAGGACCGGTTCTGGGGTGGTACCGGACTGGAACCAGACCATTAGTACCGGCTAATATGAGCCGTTAAGATCTAGATATAAATTTAATCTCAACCGTCCATACTAGGTATAATCTAATAGACTATCGAGAATCAGTTCATTCATCTTCTCTTTTTTTTTTTCTCGAAGAGCAGCAGCAGCAGCCTACTGTTGGATCTGTTCGATTTGTTCTTCTTCCTCACCATCTCCGAGTCTCTGACTGAGTTTGAATCTTTGTTTACTTCAGTTGACGGTAACTATTCTGCATCTTCTTGTTCGATTTGTTTGAATCTTCATGGATTGATTTAGGGTTTGAATCGATTTGAAATTGATTTATACTTTTTACTTTCTAGTAATCGTTTGTTTGAATCTTGTTTTAATTACTAAGTCAATTTGTTTTCCTTGTTTACTGTATTTGTCTTTCAAAGAAAAACTGTGAACAATTAGTTGTTCTTGAGAAGAACGAAGATAATCAGTGGAGACTATTTGAGAGTTCGAGAAGGAATTGAAGATGGGTTTGTATCATATTTATCTAAGATGAGAAAGGATGATTGAAATTAGACAAGGAGATCTGGGTTGATTCGATTCTGATTTTGGCAGTGAGATGGAATTCAGGATTGAGATGTTGTTAGTTGTAATATGAAGAAGAAGATATTCATGGGGTGTTGGATATGTGAGCTGATGGACTTGAGTTTTCTATTGCAGATGAGGAATTGCAGGAATGGGATTCTGAAGTGGTTTGGTTGAGATGGTGGTACTGAGATAACAAGATGGGTTTGATTGAAGCAATTTGGTGGAGTTGATTCAGTGGGTGGAGCTGTAATGGGTTCTTGGAATGAATGGGTTTGTGGTGCTGAATTCAAATGAAAGCTGATATTGCAGTTGCGAAACTGGCACTGCAGTGAACAAATGAGACTGAGCTTAAGGTATAATAGAAGAATGAGTTGCAGTATATTTTTAAAATCGTTTGCTTGTTGTAATTACTCAAGTATATATGTTACGAACTGAACTTATTTTGTAATGTTGCTGGAAATGTTGTTTTAGAATTTTAGTATTTTGCAATATTTTTCAGGTAAAAAACCCGGTACCGGACTTGTACCGGAAAGGTACCGGAGTACAGGTACAACACCAGGTACAAGTACAGGGACCGGTCCTCAAAATGAGGTACCGGTCAACACCAAGTACAGGGACCGGTTCCATAAGAGAACCGGCCCGTACCGTCCCATGTGCAGCCCTACACTTAGGTGTATAACGGCTATAAAATTAGCCGTTACTTGATATTATATTCTAATTTCAAAATTATGTACTATATTTGTGTCAGATAAAGTACATTTAAATTTCAAAATTATGTGTTCGGTTAGGAAACAAAACTTGTGATCCAACCGAACCCTAAGTTCGGTTACATGATAAATACATGTGGTAACCGAACTTTTTTTTGAAGGCTCACAGACAAACTGAACATATATATGATACAAAAAACACTCAAAAACAAACCTAAGAGTTGGTTTCTGTGATTTTTGCATCAAGAGAATGACTTTTCCAACATGTGCAACAGCAAAATTTTGAGTCTCCAGAGAAGAGTTCGGTTACCTAAGAAAATATGTTGTGGCAACCGAACTGTGAAGTTCGGTTACCTGGTAAAACAGGTGGTAACCGAACTTTTTTTTGAAGGCTCACATACAAACTGAACATATATATGATACAAAAAACACTCAAAAACAAACCTAAGAGTTGGTTTCTGTGATTTTTGCATCAAGAGAATGACTTTTCCAACATGTGCAATAGCAAAATTTTGAGTCTCCAGAGAAGAGTTCGGTTACCTAAGAAAATATGTTGTGGCAACCGAACTGTGAAGTTCGGTTGCATGGTAAAACAGTTGGTAACCGAACTTTTTTGTGAAGGCTCACAGACAAATTGAACATATATATGATACAAAAAACACTCCAAAACAAACCTAAGAGTTGGTTTCTGTGATTTCTGCATCATAAGTATGACTTTTCCAACATGTGCAATAGCAAAATTTTGAGTCTCCAAAGAAGAGTTCGGTTACCTAAGAAAATATGTTGTCGTAACTGAACTGTGAAGTTCGGTTTCATGGTAAAGCAGGTGGTAACCGAACTTTTTTGTGAAGTCTCACAGACAAACTGAACATATATATGATACAAAAAACACTCCAAAACAAACCTAAGAGTTGGTTTCTGTGATTTATGCATCAAGAGAATAACTTTTCCAACATGTGCAATAGCAAAATTTTGAGTCTCCAGAGAATAGTTCGGTTACCTATTAAATTATGCTCTGGTAACCGAACCCCAGGGTTCGGTGGCCTGGTAAAACATTAGGTAACCGAACTTTTTTTTGAAGGCTCAGACACAAACTGGACATGTATATGATACACAAACCACTCCAAAACAAACCTAGGAGTGGAGTTCTGTGATTTATGCATCAAGAGAATGACTTTTTCGACATGTGCAATAGCAAAATTTTGAGTCTCCATAGAAGAGTTCGGTGACCTATCATATTATACTGTGGTAACCGAACTAATATCTTCAGCCTTTATGGATAAAGGCTTTGTGCTTCAGCCTACAGACAATGTTGCGAGGTAACCGAACTCTGTCTTCGGAAATCTGGTAGGATTTAGCAGGTTGCCGAAAACTCAGTTCGGTGACCTTGAATTTGTCAGAGGTTACCGAACTTCAAGTTCGGTTAGCTGTGTAAAAATTACAGGTTACCGAAAAACATCATGTATTCCAAATTTTAGGCTTATTAAATTGAAAAACACAAACCAAATTAAAATTGAAAACACAAATAAGGTTCTAAAACAAATATAAAAGTGTTATACATACCAAACTACGAAATCCTTAAGTAATTGTTTAAAAAACACAAACATACCAAATTAAACCATACAAAATCCATAACTAAGATGTTTTTTGAAACTAAAATCATACGAAATCACTAACGACCACTTTTACCACCTCCTTGTTTACCACGAGTTTTAGGTCGAACTTCCTCATCACTTGTGGTATCATCTCCTCGACCAGTTTCCTCCACAACGCGACTTGAACCTTCTCCTTGTTGTCGACCCCTTTTACCACCTCCTTGTTTACCACGAGTTTTAGGACAAACTTCCTCATCACTTGGGATTTCATCTCCTCCACCGGTTTCCTCCACAGCGCGACTTGAACCTTCACCTTATTGTCGACCCCTCTTCAGTTGCTTAGACCTACTTGGCTCCACTATTCTTTTAGTTATAAGACCCTCCCACTGCCTGTAGTAGTCGGTTTGTTCCTTAGTCAACATCGGCTCTCCACTTTTGATTTTAGCCATCCATTTCTTCAACAATTTCGTACCCTTCGACACCTAATTCCAATTTTAATCACAAGTAAATATATTTTCAATACTTTGAAACAACCGAAAAGTATAAGAGAAAGAAATTTTCTTACCACATTATCCCATAACCTTTTAGCTTCTTCTCCACAAATAGGTATCTCCTTCTGAGCTCTCTTAGCCTCCCTCTCCTTTGCCTTCGCCGCATCAGTCTTAGCTTGTTGTTCTTTATTTATCACAAAAGGATGGCTAATTTCTTCATAAAACTCCATATAATCATCATCACATGCAGTTACATCTCCTTCAACAGGTACACAATCACCTAAAGGTAAGTAGTAGTTACCAAATGAATTCCAATGTGCCACCGTAGGAGTTGGTTGATGTTTTGGCTCAAAATATTTCTCGGTGTTCTTTGTTCCCTCAACCAGCAAATTGAAATTTTCATTCTCCACGTCGGGATCCATTTGGACGCAAGAAAGTTATCTTAGTATTCTTATTGGATTATATATTGTGTAGCCGTTAGGATACCAAATGGGTCCATAGTAAGCCGAGACGACAGAGTAACCATTCAAATCATCTTCATCTACAAGGACATCATCGGGTACGGCATATGGGTGAAATACCACATCGTTCACCGTAAGTTTATCCAGTTTCTCCATCAACGAAGTCAACTGCTCTTCTTTAGACTTCTTTTGTGCGTCCAAAAACAACCATTTTCCTGTTGTAGGTTGGCCATAGGGATAAGGTGTCTTTTCCTGAGCCAATCCCAATGAAGGGAGGTGGTCGTAAATCCAAACCTATGCGAAAATACAAAATATTAACCACATACATGAAAATTGAATTGGAAGCAGAAATTATAAGCGAATAATTTGCTAATTAACAATGTAGAAGGTCACCTGGACAAGAGTTAAGTAACCTCCAATTTGATTACACTTAATCCTCGACCCTTTGCTCATCTCTTGTAGAACAAAAGCAAGTACCCCAGTGGCCCAAGAGTATTTGTTCATCTCATCGAGATCCTCCAAAAGTTGTAGATAATGTGCATCCACCCTATTTCCAGAAGTGTTGGGGAAAATGACAGTTCCTAGCATATATAACCAATAAGCGGTGACATGATGCCTAAGGGTCTCCCTGTCCATCACCAACTTTCCTTTCTCCACCTTCTTTTTTGTCCCTCTAAACGCTGCCTTCAACTTTACCAACTTGAATTTCTTGACCTTCTTCTTCAATGCTCCATTTTCCTCTCTTGGATTATACTCATCGCCAGGGGACCTCACAGAACGTCTAAACTCACATTGAGACTTTCTTGCATCCTATCCTAGACATTTTAGAGCCAAAACTTCAAGAGCTTCATAACTCATGGAGGGGTTATAGCCTTCTCGAAGACATTTACCTTCAATTGGTAAGCCGGTGATTCTATGGCAATCATCGGGAGTAATTCCCATCTCGCCAAATGGAAGATGCATAGTATATGTCTCGGGATAATGCCTCTCGAGAAATACGGATACGGCAACAACGTCAAATTCCACATGTGTGTACTCAATAGCTCTCCATAACACACATTCTTTAACCTTCGCTACAAACTCGGGACACTCCAAAGAAAGATCCCATGTGGACGCCTTTTGACGTTTAATAAGACGAACTGCATCATTATGATCCTACGAAAAGAACATAACACTATTAATACTTGACGAAACATGTCCCAAAAAAATAAATAAAGTTTTGTTAGTTAATAATGAACTTAAATAATACCTTTGTCGCATAGATCTTCGTAGCCCATGAGTGTTTGTAGCCAAACAATGTTGCCCCTCCATCATTTGGAGTACCATAAGTTGGGTTCACTGGTTACAAACACAAATCATCAGGGGCAATGTGTGAGTATCTTTTATTAGTCGGCTTCGGCTTCTTTTTCTCTTTAGCAGGAACAATTTCTTGCTCTTCTTCATCATCATTCTCTTCCTCCTCTTCCTCCTCTCCCTCCTCTCCATCCTGTTCCTCCTCTTCATCGTCTCCCTCCTCTCCCTCCTCTTCCTCCTATTGTCCTTCTCCTTCTTTGCCGGGTCCTAGTTCTTATTCCTCTATATTTTCAACGAGTTCTCTTTGTTGTTCAACCTCTTCATTTCCTTGATCTTCTTCATCATCATTCTCTTCTTCAATAACATTATCAATTGTATTCTCCATCACCTCTTCATTGACATCTTGGATTACATCACGAACATTCTCTTGGTTGACTTTCGGTAACGAGCCCCCTCCATGTTTAGCATTTGTGGCACCACGGTTTCGGAAATCTAAATGTTTTGCTCCACGAGGGGTGGGAGTTTTCAAATCCTCATCTAGGTGTAGTTTCAATCTTTTTCCTTTGTTCCTAATGAACAAAAACCAAAGTATTAGCTAAACATAAGAGAATATTGTCTTATCAAATCAAATAGAACTAAAGAATAAAGTAAACACAACACTTGGAGTTAACAGACTATAGTTCGGTTACCTGATAAAAATTGCGAGGTAACCGAACTACATATTTCACAAGATCGGTGACCTGATAAAAATAAAGACGTAACCGAACTAAATATTTCAAAAGTTCGGTTAGCAAAAATATTTATCGACAAAATCGAACTCCATCTTTCAAAGGAAAAATTGAGTTCGGTTACGAAAGTTTTTTTGCGAGCACGCCGAACTATGTAGTTCGGTCACCAGATATTAGTCTACTTAACCGAACTGTTCTTATTTTTGGAAGTTCGGTTAGAAAATCTAGGGTTACACAAAAATCTCCTAGCCGAAATGTCTATTGTAACTACCATTTTCAATGAGTTTTCATGATTTCTAATCGATTTCTTCAACAAATAACGAATTAAAAAGAATGGGTATGAAGGAAATTACTCGCGGATTTGCATTTCACTCGAATCAGACTTCTTTTTTTTCCTGTTGGATGCTTGATTTGGTCTCTCAACTTTGCTTGAAGTTATTTATCAATTTGAAATTGATTTGGGAGATTTGCTATACTTGCAAGTCCATGACTCAATCCTGGAATTCTTGGTGTCTGCTTAGAACGCACTGTTTATAAAGATTGATTAATCGACGATGAATTTTTTTCGAATCGACGATTAACGTCAATGTCTACGAAGAAGAAGAAGGGGAAAAGAAGAGAAGAAGAAGAAGATGAAAAAGAAGAAAAGAATAGAATCATTTTTGAAACTGATTTTAGGTTTTAATTAAGTTTTAATTAGTGGGTTATTAGGATTAGTTATAACCTTAATTAGGATTAGGGCAGATTAGTCTTCCCTAATCTTTTAGGACACCCTTTATAATGTAGGGTGGACATTTCTATCAAAAAGTAGTCCCCCACCTTTTTTGAGTAGTCCCCAAAAAATCGTTCACAATATAAGGTGTGGAGCCACTCCACTCATTGCCAATTGGTTTTGAGCTGGAAGCCCACACACTTCTATCATGGTATCAGAGCGAGGCCCGTATGAGGAATGCCCAAAGGGATACCCATATATACGGTCCACGTGATAGAGGCTTTAAAGACCCTACACGTGGAGGGGGCGTGTTGGAGATTAGTCCCACATAGACCAAACCCTCTAGCATGGTGCACAATATAAGGTGTGGAGCCACTCCACTCATTGCCAATTGGTTTTGAGTTGGAAGCCCACACACTTCTATCAAGTTTCAGTCTTAGTTGGTTTGTTTATGATTTTTTTTCAAGGTACTGACCTCGGTACTTTTTTCTGCTGAATTTATGTATGGCACTGATTTGGATTTTTTTTCTTCAAAATTGAATCCAATTCATTATTTGGTTTACTTTGATATTTTCTTATGTCTATATACTCAGGTCCACTATAAATCGAGAATGCTAAGGTATCAATTGAGTTTTATTTTGGAGAGTTTGTCCTTTTAAGTAAAGTAGAAATTTTGCAATTGAAGTGTAACATTTTTATTAAATTTTGTAGGTTGATTGAAGTGTAACATTTTTATTATATTTTGTAGGTTGATTGCAGCTAATAAGTGTACTGTCACGGAGACCCTCAACCAATTGTGGATGGAAGCAGGACATATATATTCAAAAGGTAATTCAGTATGCTCTCAGTACTCTTTGGTCATGCATCGTGGACAAATTCAAAGCCCTTTGGCTCAACCAATTGTGGATAGAAGCAGGACATATATATTCTAGGATTTGTATATTGAGTTCAATATAGAAGAACGATCTTTATTGTGGATAGAAGCAGGACATATATATTCTAGGTTTTGTACTACTGAGTTCAATATAGAGAAAACGATCTTTTGTAGTTTCTCAAAGCCGCCGTCGCCCTTCTTTAATTTTACCTTTTATAGTGAATTATACCTATAGAAATCCAAGTTCCCTATTCCTTGCTCACTTTTGGCTCTAAACATCTAATAGGCAATATCTAACCTGCCGAGATTGGGTTATAACCCCATCCAAACTAGTGTGCTAAGGGGTGTCTAAAAGGTGTTAAAAGACCAAATTGCCCATACTAATAAACCATGCCGACTAAAACATATTCAAAAAAAATTCAAAATCTTTCTTCAAAACTCAACCATACATGATGAGATCAAAAAAAAAAAAAAACGAAGAATCAAAACGGATCGAAAGTCGGCAAGGTTTTTTTTGTCGGCCTTGCCGACTAGAATATAGCCGGCAGGGTATAAGGTTGAATACCGTGCCAACTTTTCATCTCTGAAATCAGTAGTTACAGGGTCGGCACGGTATTCAACCTTATACCCTGCCGACTATATTTTAGTCGGCACGATATTCATCCTTATACCTTGCCGACTATAGTTTAGTCGGCAGGTTATGAAATTAATACCTTGCCGACTAATCATGCATTTGTAACACCTCTCTGTATGTCAAAAATCCTATAGTCGACAGGGTATTTTTTTATCGACCTTGCCGACTATAAGGTAGCCGGCAAGGTAAGAAATCAATAAGATGTCGACTAGTGAAGCATTTACAACAGTCTCATGTGTGTCAAAAATAATAAAGTCGGCATCTTCTTCATTCACCGACCTTGCAGGCCATAAGTTGTCGGCATGTTCTACATCCGCAGACCTTGCCGGCCAGATATAATCGGCATGTTCTTCATCCGTCGACCCTGCCGACTTTCATACTTTCAGAACTGAAAGTGTTGATTTCTGATCTAATTTTGAGTATGATTTCATACAACAACTTTGCAATCCCTTTTTTAGAAGTGTTTGGGTAGTGTGCTTTCATTTCCGTTGCAAAAGATTTTCTCAAAACAAATTTTTTTCCTCAAAAATCTTCCCAAATAAGTTCAATCAAAAACAAAATTTCATTTCATAAGTTTTAATCTAATCAATTAATCAATCTAAACTCAATTAATTAAGTTAATCAGATTTTTTAGTGTTAATTAAACAAGTGTATTAGCCATTTAGAAAATATATGGTTAAGGGGTGGCCTCTTTTACTTCAAAATGACCTTATTTTGTCTTATTGGGTATACCCCAATTAATCTGGGTATACCCCAATCAAGCCTGGATATCTAATATGCTTTTAAACCCATATTTTGAATCCCTGGAAGATGACAAATATAAGTTTGTTAAAGTCGATTTAGTACATTTTTTTTTTGGCAAGTTGATTTAGTACCGAGGGTGTTTGGTAATATGTGTATGAGAAAGGCTATTGGTTGGAATACAATGATGTTGTGGTATACAAAACGGGTAGATATTTAGAAGCTTTAAAGTTCCCACTGTTAGTTTTACTAATATCATCGCATTCATCGCAGTTGAAAAAGAAATTGGATCATCAAAAAAATTTGTGTGCAGAAACCTCACATCCCAGTAATACGTAATGCTCATAACCCAGTTCAAAATTTGTATCCCGAGTTTAGCTACCACATAAATTTAGTCCGCCTTGGGTTTAAATTTATCATTCTAAATTTTAAGACCTATATATATTATTTATCTTCCCAGTTGATGTACTTCTCATTCTCACCACCTTTTAAATATTCTTCACAGGATTTTCTTGCAATTCTTGGGCGTGATCTGGAATAGTAAATTCATAATTAACGGTTGTTATGCTATATAGGGAATAACTGATCAATGCCGACTCATCACGCATCCTCAAGCTAAAAGATTTTCTAAGGTTATTAGTTATTACCTTTGAGAAATCAATATTATTGGTATTAAGTAAACTGATGGTTCTTACAGAGTTAATGATTCCTATTTAAGGCAATCATAATAAGTGTGTAAGATTATTACAAACACACAAGTGCTTCACACAGACACAAGTCTAGTCAATCAATGTTGACTTAACACATACATTTTACATTGTCTAACACACCCCCTCAAACTCGTTATTACTAAAGAAGATAACAGTTTTGAAACATAAAACCGAAAACACTACTAAGAAGCAAAAAATCTGCTGAAGAAGAAAAAGTTAATGAAGCTTGTAATTTCTCAGGAACTCTTGAAGAAGCAAATCTGACTTCATATCTCAAGTACACCCCCCTCAAGCTGATACCCAGTAGCAGATTGAAACAAGGCTAAGTAAGGTCTGTAATCTGAACTATCGAAGAAGTTGAAGTAGTTATTGAAGAAGTTCCAAGCAACCGACTCAAATAGCTTTGAGAAAGCCTTGATAACATAATCCTTTGGTAAAAAGATCAGCCAACCGATCTGCCGGCAAGAAATATGTCAAGCCGCAAGAATCCTTCCTCAACCAATTCTCTAACAAAGTGTGATATTGAATCTCTATGTGCTTAGTCCTGACATGAAAAATCGGATTAGATGCTAATGCCAAAGCACTTGTATTATCACATAATAACAACACGATGTAACTTTGATATGGAGATCATTCAATAAGTAAGTAAACCATTTCAATTCAATTAGAAGCAACAGAGAGGCACTTGTATTCAGCTTCTGCAGATGACTTAGAGACTGTAGGCTGCTTTTTAGATGACCAAGAAACTAAATTAGAGCCTAGAAAAATAGCAAAACCAGAAGTTGATCTTCTGGTATCTGGACAGCCTGCCCAGTCTGAATCAGTATAGGCCTTTAATGAAGTAACATCACTTTTCCTTAAGGTAATTCCCAGATCAACTGTCCCTTTCAAATACCTTAAGATCCTCTTAACCAGTTGTAAATGTAAACAGATGGAGAATGCATAAACTGTGACACATAATTTACTGCAAAACAAATATCTGGCCTAGTGACTGTCAAGTACTGTAATGCTCCCACCAAATTTCTGTAATGACTAGGATTATCCAATTTAACTCCATCATTAATAAACAATCTACTAGACTTAACAACTGGAGTATCACAAGATTTACAATCTAACAAATTTGCTTTTTCCAGAAGTTCCAAAGTGTATTTCTTTTGAGTTAGCACTATAGAATCACTATTCCTAACAGCTTCAATGCCAAGAAAATAAGCCAAATCTCCTAGCTCTTTCATAGCAAATTCCTTCTTCAAAGAAGTAATAAGATCAGTAACAAGCATGGATGAACTGCCAGTTAATAATATGTCATCAACATATAAAAGTAGAATAAGAATATCATTCCCAGTTGACTTGACAAACATGGAATTGTCTGAAACATATTTTTTGAAACCACATTGAATGAGGAAAGAACTGAATCTATGAAACCAGGCCCTTGGAGCTTGTTTAAGCCCATATAAACTCTTCTTAAGCAAACATACATAATGAGAAGGATAATCTGGATGAAGAAATCCCTGTGGCTGTGACATATATACATCTTCATCTAAATAGCCATGCAAGAATGCATTACTTACATCTAATTGCTTGACTGGCCAATTGTAAGTAAGTGCTAAGCAAAGAACAAGTCTTACTGTGGGTGACTTAACAACTGGACTGAAAGTTTCATTAAAATCAATACCATCCTGCTGATCATATCCTTTTGCCACTAGTCTAGATTTAAGTCTATCAATAGTACCATCTGATTTTCTTTTAACTTTATAGACCCATTTAGAACCTAGTATATTCATATGAGATTCAGGAGCAACATAAACCCATGTACCATTATCCATTAAAGCAGAGTATTCATCCTTCATAGATACTTGCCAATCAGGATTTTGCATAGCCTCCTTAAAAGATTTTGGCTCAATAAAAGTAGTCAATAAAGATGTATACTGTGAAGAAATAGGATGTTTAACAGAACAATAAGTAACATGATCTTTGAAAACTTTTGGTTTTGAAATTCCTGTTTGAGATCTAGTAACCACTGTACTAGAGGAAACATTATCACTAGAGGGTAATATATGAGAATCATTGTCAATACAAGGAGTTGAATGTAAAGAATCAGTTGTAGAAGTAAAATAAAACTCTGCTTCAGAAAAAGTGACATGTCTTGAGACATAAAGTCTTTTAGTGACTGGATTATAACATTTATAGCCTTTATGAAGAGGACTATATCCAATAAAAATACATTTGACTGATTTGGGAGACAATTTATCTTCTCTTGAATGAGTAAGATTAGGATAGCAAATAGTGCCAAAAGTTTTTAGAAATCCAAAATCTGGAGAAACACCAAATAAGAGCTCAAAAGGAGTTTTAAAATGTAAAACTTTAGTTGGAGTTCTATTAATGAGATAAGAAGTAGTAAGAAAAGCATCATACCAATATTCCTTTGGACAAGAAGAGTTAAATAGTAAAGTATTACCCATTTCTGTTATATGCCTATGTTTACGCTCAGCCAAACCATTTTGTTCTGGTGTTCTTGGACAAGAAATTCTAATCTTAATACCACTAGATTGTAAATACGCTTTGAAAATGTCCTTTAACAAGTTCAAATTGCACCATCAACTTGAAAGGCTAAAATTTTTGTACAAAACTGATTTTCTGTATGAGTTTTGAAATGCAGAAAACATTGAGAAGCATCAGACTTCAGTTCCATTGGATATATCCAATGAAACCTACTAAAATCATCAACAAACAGAATATAGTATCTATAACCTTTAAGAGATGGAACTGTTGGCCCCCATACATCACAATGCACTAAAGCCAAAGGTTTTTGCTCATGAGAGTTGGACAAGTGAAAAGGAAGATTTTTACTTTTTGCAAGTTGACAAGGATGACACAAAGTAGAAGGCAGTGCAGAATTTACAACAATTTGTTTAGCAGAATGAAGTTTTTGTAGAATCAGATTAGATGGATGACCTAATCTAGCATGCCACACATGAGAAGGAGCAGATAAAGTGGCAGAGAATGAAAAATGAGTGTTAGGAATATGAGAAATTGGATACAAATTATTGACTACTTTTCTATAAGCAAGGAGAGCATGTGAGTATATATCCCTAATTTCATACCCATCTGGGTAAAACTTGAAATAACAAGCATTATCTTTAGTAAATTTCGCAAATGCACAAATGAGATTATGTCTCATATCAGGAACTAGTAAAACCTTATTCAATCTAAAACTGACTGCAAATGTATTAACATGTGAATTACCAACTGAAGTTATGGCTAGAGACTTACCATTGCCAACTTGTACATGATCTTTTCCCTTGTAAGAAGAAGAATTATGAAGTAAATTTGCATCCCCTGTCATGTGTGTTGTAGCACCAGAATCAGAAATCCAATGAGTTGCAGGTGAAGTAGAAGGAGTATCATAATCATGTTGAGCTGAAGTGTTGGCTTCATTAAAGGATGTAAAAGCATGTTGAGTTGAATTGGACTGAGTCTCATTAGAAGAATTACTAAAAGTTGGAGGATGATAACGAAAATAGCATCTCACCGGCATAATGTCCTTTCTTTATACAAATCGACAATCCACCGTTGAGAAATCTCTTCTACTACCAGTACCATTACTCTGTCCGTATGTACCGCCTTGACCTTGACCAGTATTATTTCTTGAATGAAAATCATTAGTAGGTTTAAATTTCCATAACTAGTATTCTTTGGCTTGCCTCTACCACCACCAGAAAAATTAGTACCACCATTTCCATTTTTACCATAGAGGGCTGTAGGATGCTGAGTATCAAAGATAGTACTAGAATCTTGATGTTGTTCAAGAATCCATTGCTCATGATTTAATAGTCTTGGTTTTAACTCGCAAAAGTGAATGGAGTTTCCCTGTTTTGTGCAAAGCTACTACAAATGTATCAAACTCTCTTCCTAAGCCATGTAATACATACATTACCAAATCGTAATCACTCATCTTCTCTCCAATAGCAAATAAAAGAGTCACTATTGTTTTAATGTTTTGCAAGTAAAACAAGATTGTAAGATTGCCTTTCTTAATAGTATGTAACTGATTCTTAAGCATACTTTTTCTTGCTGTGAATTGACTTTTAAAAGTGATTTCAAGATATGCCCAAATTTCCATTGCAGTTGATAACCCCAATACATCACCAGAGACAGAATCTGTAAATGTAGCTTTCATACAACTAGTAACAAAACAATCAATTTTCCTCCAAAGAACCCATTGAGGGTTAAGAGTCAAAACTCCATCAACTTCCACATTTTTAACAAAGTTCAACAATATCACCAGTAACATAACCAAACAAATCAGTAGAAACGAGAATTGATTCCATTTGATCGCGCCACAAAAGAAAATTATTGGATCCTAACTTTGCAGAAACAAAATTAGAAATATTTGTGAAAGGGAAGATGAAATTACTTGAATTAGTACCAACCATAGCAGCGGAATTTGTAGTAGAAGCCATGTCTCTGTGTCTTCTGTAAACAATTGTTGATGACATGAACCAGATCTACTGTTCTGACAAAATCTTTAAGAATTTCTTGATGAATCTTTAACCTAGAACAGGTGATTTCAAAAAAAAAAATATACGAAGTTGTTGAATCAAAGAGATATTGAAAAGAATATTTAGATTCGTTGATTGCTGTAAAAGAATATTGAGAAGAATTGTTTCAGCAGAAATTTTTTTATGAAAAATTACTCTCAGGATCGTCTGATACCATGAGAAATCAATATTATTGGTATTAAGTAAACTAATGGTTCTTACATAGTTAATGATTCCTATTTAAGGCAATCATAATAAGTGTGTAAGATTATTACAAACACACAAGTGCTTCACACAGACACAAGTCTAGTCAATCAATGTTGACTTAACACATACATTTTACATTGTCTAACAACCTTCCAGTCTGGCCCTCCTGACTTTGGAGTTAGGAAGTCGGATACAAGTCGGCACCGTGAGTAGTTTGCTAGCAAAATAGAAGGATGGTAATATTGGTTTCTTAAAAGTCTATTCATTTCTGAAAAGTAGTTGTGTTTTGTTAATGCAGGCAATGATTATATGAGCTGTTGCTGGAGTCCAATCTGGTGTTTGTATCGGTACTTAGTTGTTACAGACGAATCGACAAAGTTGGAAGCTCTAAAATTTCTTAATGATTTAGATTTTCCTCGGAACATGTAAGGTTTTATTTCGCAATGCTTAACTGTTGGTTGTTCACCATACTATTTGTGTTTATACAATAGCTAAAATACAGCTCTATATCATTATAACAGTATGCTTAGACGTGTATGTAAGAATTTCTTGCTTGGTTATTTAAGTTTTATTCGCAACATAAACTGGCCTTGATTAGTCGTGGTCAAATGAATAGGTTTAACTTTCATTATTTGTGGTAGTCTGGTATGGGTAATTCCCATTATTTATTGTATAGTACAAACATAAGGAACACTACATAATTTGGAGTTGAAGTTCTGGAAGTTTACCCTTGGGATTTTCTTATTATGCCGTTGACTTCGAAGATTTTGCTGTTTTTGGGTTATTTGACAGAAGGTCCATCAAGTCCAGGTCTTGGAAGCCATAAAAGTGGAGAACAAACTATACATTCTAACGTTTCTGAACAAGATAGGCATTTAGTATCTTGATTTGACCTTGAAATAGATTTTTGTGCCTGGAGGATAGCAGTGAGAATGAATTCTAATCAACCTTTTCCTACGGGGGGATTTTAGTGTTGGAAAAACTGGGTTGCAATAGAAGATGAAATAACACAGGAAGAGATTGTTGTACTCCAAACTTTCAAGGCTCATACGATTTCTTTTAGACAATTATTTCTACCCTCCCAATAAATTGGCGATTACAACAGGTATGTGAAATAATGCCTTCAGGATACAATGAAAGCCCTACAACGGAAATTGAATTCAAGGTTTGTACCCCTTGATCCAATCAAGAACACATGTAATCAGGATTTCTGATGATGCTTTAGAAAAGAGAGAAAACAGAGAAGGTTTTTTCGATATATGTTTTCAACGAGTTATGGGAGATGCCATTTATAGAGGTTTTCGCATCTGTTGGGAATAGACATTTTTTCACCAACAGGTTTCTCTTCACGAAACGATGAGTCTCTTCATCATCAGACATCAATGGCGTCTGTTGGATTCGACCACAGCCTGGGGGGCTACGCCCCCCAGGACCCCCCTTGGATAGCGCAGTTGAAAATATTCCAACATTCTCCCCCTATTTTGAAAAACCATAAAACAAAGTTAAAAACTTTTAAATCAGAGTGGCTGCATCACCGAAGTGACTGCCTACGTACCCGAGTGGGATCAAGCCACCGTAGTTCAAGCACAATTGAGACTAAGCATCATCGTTGAAATCAACACATAAATGATAGGTATCTTTTGGATTTGAACCTTCACTTAGTGTAAGAAACTCAAAGCCTTATCGAGATTCTATGGTGAAACCAGTCTTGAACCAAGTATCCCTTATGATAAAACCGGAGTCTCCACACATATTGATTTCATAAATCATGTGTTCTCAGTAGCTGCACGTTAATGGACATGTGCTTATATCCTTGATTCATGAGTCTTCTTTAGAGAGCGGTCTTCTTCTCTTAGGAAACGGCCTGATTTCCATACTCATATAGGTAAGTCTCGAAGGTGTTTCTGCGATACACCTTTTACTAATCACAGACTCATTAAGGATTTATATCCATCCTATTTTCTTGCAGAACCCAAAGACTAATTAGAAATGGGAAGTTTTATATTAGTGCTCCATAATCTACATCCATAACTTGTTGGTACCACATTGAACCTTGTTTATCTTTTTCAAAACATAGGTTGGGTTTCTGCTATGGGAGATCAAACTTCTTTCACAGACCTTAGTCCCATTTCTTTACTTTTTATTGAAACCACCGAACTTGGTAGACTCTTCGTAAATGGGTCAGCCAAATTCCTCTTTGATTCAATAAAGTTAACCATAACCACTCCCCTCTTGAGTAGTTGCCTAACCATTTGATGTCTAAGACTTGCATGTCTTGACTTTCCATTATAAGTCTTATTTGAGACATTATAGATGGTAGCTTGATTATCACAATTAATCAAGACCGCCGGAGTTGGCTTCTTCCAAAATGGAATTTCCATAAGTAGGTTCCTAAGCCATTCTGCCTCCTTACATGCATTTGTTAAGGCTATTAATTCTGACAACATTGTTGAATCAGAAATACAAGTCTGCTTCTTGGAACTCCAAGACATAGAAGCACCCCCTAATGTAAAGATCCATCCGTATGTTGATTTGGACTTGGCCTCTACATCGCTCCAGCTTAGCATCGCTGCACCCTTCCAAAGTGCAAATGATAGCCTTGGTAATGCAAGCCAAAATTCATTTTACCTTTCAAGTAAGCCATAACTCTTGAAACCGCTTTCCGTTGTTCATATCCTGGATTACTTGAGAAACGACATAACACTCCCATGGCTTGGGCTATGTCCGGTCTTGTGCAATGCATAGCATACATAAGACTTCCAATGACACCGGAGTACTCAAGTTGTGCATGAGTACGTCCGGTGTTCTTCTTTAACTTGATAGTATGGTCTAAAGGAGTAGGTACTGGATTGTCATCAAAGTGACCGTACTTCTTGAGAAATTTCTCAATATAATGAGATTGGGTTAAAGCCAACTCATTTCCCTTTCTTAGGATATTAATTCCCAAGATTACATCAGCCTCTCCTAAATCCTTCATATCAAAGTTAGAGATAAGAAACTTCTTTGTTTCTTCCACAACAGATATGTCAGATCCAAAAATAAGCATATCATCAACATACAAACAGAGAATTACACATCCAGAACTAGCATGCTTACTATAGATACATTTATCCGCATCATTCACCACAAAACCATATGACAAAACCACTTTGTCAAACTTCTCATGCCATTGCATGGGAGCTTGCTTCAAGCCATAAAGAGATTTTACTAACTTGCAAACCTTCTTTTCTTGGCCTGGCAATATGAAACCTGCAAAGTTGTTCCATATATATTTCTTCTTCCAAATCTCCATTTAGGAAGGCGGTTTTGACATCCATTTGATGAATAATTAACTTGTGAATAGAAGCAAGTGCTATTAAACAACGAATAGATGAGATGCGAGCAACATGAGCATATGTATCAAAGTAATCAATTCCATGTCGTTGCTTATAACCCTTAGCAACTAATCTGGCTTTGAACTTATCAATGGAACCATCGGCATTCATCTTTCTCTTGAAAATCCATTTACATCCAATAGGCTTTACGCCCGAGGTAAATCACAATATATCCAAGTACCGTTGGTCAAAAGAGAATTCTTTTCATCATTGATAGCCTCTTTCCAAAAACTAGCAAAATTGGAACTCATAGCCTCAAAGATAAGTTTTAGGGTCATCATCAACATGCATAACATATTTGGTAACACTAAGAATTCTATTCTTATTACCTTCTACAAGATATGTTATAAAGTCTGGACCAAAATTTTTCTCTATTCTTGCTCTCTTACTCCTTCTAGGTTCGATATCTTCTATGGGTTCAGAATTATCCTCCATGTCTCGAGTAGGAACAGAATGATCATCATTCTCATTAGTCTCTTCAGATTCTAGACTAGGTAACAATGAGTTCTCCATGGGTTGCATTTGAGAACTGTTCCTATTTAAGTTCTCAAAGAATTCCACATCTACAGATTCTATAATCTCAAAAGTGTCAAGGATTAAAAATCAGTAGGTGATACTATTAAGAGAGTATCCCACAAAAGCACATTTATAATCCCCTGTTTCCCGCTTTTGGTCTTTTAGGATCGGCTTTTCGAACATATGCTAAGCAACCCCGGACTTTAAGTCTCTTCAAGTTTGGTTTCCTCTTAAACCACAATTCATAAGGAGAAACATTCTTCTTTTTCAAAGGAACTCTATTCAAAATATAACATGCAGACAACATAGCTTCACCCCACAAAGAATTAGGCAAACTAGAACTTATAAGCATGCAATTAACCATATCAATCAAAGTTCTATTTTTCCTTTCAGCCACACCATTTTGTTGAGGTGATAAGGTGCAGTAAATTGATGAATTAAACCATGCTCTTGACAAAAGAATTTAAATTCATTAGGAAAATATTCACCACCACGATCAGAACGTAAAATCTTAATTTTCAGTCCTAATTGTGTCTCTACTTCGCTTTGTATATTTTGAATATGTCAAAAACATCATCCTTAGATTTCATCAAATATGTATAAGCATATCTAGTACTATCCTCTATAAAAGTGACATAATACTTATTTCCACCACGAGTGGCAGAACCATGCAAATCACCCACATCACTGTGTACTAATTCAAGTAAGGAAGAATTTCGTACTACAGACTTATGGGAAATTCTAGTTATGGAAAATTTCGTACTACAGACTTATGGGAAATTTCGTATTACAGACTTATGGGAATTTCGTACTACAGACTTATGGGAAATTCGAGTGGCAGGACCCCTTGGATAGCGCAGTTGAAAATATTCCAACATTTAGCAGTAGGAATTGCACGCCCATAAAAGATGCCGCAGGATTTTGGTGACTGCGCACGTGGTGCAAGTCTGCATTGAACTAGCCAGTAACATGTTTAATAGGACAATGAGTTAATCTCTCTGTCACCGGAATATTGTAGAAAATTGGTATTTTGCAACTTCAGTTTGGAGTCTTAAGGAATTACTTATATGTGATGCCTATCATGTAGAAAGTCTCATTAATATGAATGTTTTACCGTCACCTAATTTGTTTGTTTCAATCACCACATTGAACAATATATGAAAATTTATAAACCCAGAAAACTGAAAAAATATGTTATTATTACATATGCCGATTTAAGATAGGACATAGGACATAGAGTATGAGGGCGATATGAATGACTTGCGGACTTTTGGAAATGCCCATGAGCATCCATTTCAACTCCTAAAAACCCCATTTCACTTATTGCCTCATCTTAAACATAAGTTGAACAATGGGTGTATAAACCACAGGAATGATGCCTAATACACCGTAACAACACGGATTAAGGGCACCGCCAAATAACCCGTATGAGCAACTAAAAAAGACCATCGTAGTAGCAACTAAGCAAAATCTTTAAAGGCAGAAACATGATTAGTATGCTTACCCACCTCAGTAACGGTGAACCGGTGGGTAAATTTTGACACAATATTACCAAACAGTGATCCTTTTGCATTAGCCAATAAAATATAATAAAATTAGGTGTACTCATGGATTTCTATTTTTGACAACCAAAACCCGTGCCGTTACGGCACGGGTCATACCCTAGTAACAAAAACATCAAAATACAAAATAATCAAAACCCTAATACAAATAAAGATATCAATTACAAGTAAATCGCGAAGAGAAAGAGCCATAAACCACAACGATTTCCAATTTCTGTATATATAGTAGGGAACAATGATGGTATTATCCGGAATCGATTCCGACCATTTAATCTAATTTTTTTCTTCTTTGTTAAGAGATGATCCTAAAAGAAAGGAGTAATTTGCCCATCATTGTAATAAAAAAAGGTGGCGTTTGACTCTTAGATTTGAGAGTCATTAGACGGACAGGATTTGACGGGGACCCTGATCCGGCGGTCGGAATCACCCTGATCGAGCTATGACTTGGACGGCTGGGAATGATAGGGGGCCGCATTTATTTAAAACGATGGGAGAAAAAAAGCAAATAAAACGAGATTTACCATATATTCCTAAATCCCTAACGTGGATAGGTCGAGAACTCCAGATCGATTTCTTTCCTTTATGTTCAGTACGCAACTTAAGAGATTATTCAGTCGAAGTTTCGGTGATCCTTATTAACTCAAGTACAATCAATCGCCACCATCAACAACAATCGATCACTGCAATTCGACGGAATCCAAAAAAACACCTAAACCTAAAATTATTTCCGTCTCTCTTCGTCTAGGTTTGTGGAAGATTCAGGAAACCCTAAAACGAATAAAACCTAAAACCAAACCTACAACCAACGCAACCAGCGAAAGTTTCAGCAAACCCTAACAAGATAAGAGGCCTATTGATGATTGTCTTTCACCGATCAAGCTTTGGTTTATATGACAAGGTAAACATCTGATTACATAGCGCGTAAATAGGTAAGTTGTTTATGTTTTTGTATAAGCATCTAATTACAATAATTAATAGTATAAGCATGCAAAGGTTCTTATTTTGATCATCATCATCTCTATTTTGATTAATCTTATTAGGGTTCACTCTATTTTTTTTTTTGGCGTTGTTTTTGTAAGCAATTGAGATAGGTTTAGTTTGGTAGGAGTTCTGTGGTCGGTGTGATTTTGGTCAGGTTTTTAGGTTTGATTCTTTTTTTACTCATGTTGATAAGGCATTTCAATATTGCATCATTCAACGGAGGATATCGCCCTGTACCTGGAGACAACAGATTATATTTGACGCCACACACATCTGTTAGGCACTTAGGCTAGCACCAGAAGAGGAAGATTTTCCGAGATACAAGTTTCATCTTACTGAAGTGGAAGATCTGAGATCAAGGCTACAGATAGACACCCATCTAACAGGTAAACAAGACAATTATTAAAACAAACATTTCGATTCAAATATGTAAATTATATTATGCTAGTTCTGCATAAATGTAATAATAATCTTATCTACATACAGACATTATTGGAAAACTCATATCAATGTCAGAGAGGCAAATGAAGAGAAAAAGGAATGACTATGAATGTGCAATAAGAGAAATCAATGTCGAGACAGATGGGTAGATCCACGAAATGATGAAAGATGAGCAACTCAATGTAATTCTGATAATAACATCAATAGAAGGAATGACTATGAGTAGCCTAATTGCTTAACTAAATAAAACTGAATTCAATGGCAAGGGATCAGTGATAAGGGTCACACTCTGGGGGGAGGCCGTGGATCAGCTGACAGACGAAATGATGAAAGATGAGAAACTCAATGTAATTCTGATAATAACATCAACAACCGTTAGAGAATATGGAGGTAAATTAAAATTATTTATCACATGTGTATCATTTAGTAATTCTAAAACAATGTTAATAGTGATATATGACAAATGATCAAAACAACAGGTCAACTATATCTGGCTTCCACTTTGGCAACCAAAATCTACATAAACTTGGATGTTGACGAGGTTGAGGATTTTAAACAGAAGTTAGTGCACATGTTATCAGTAATTCCAAACTCTTAAGAAACATGTTGCTTATCCTAGCATATATAATGCAGATGTGGAAACGATTTGCCCCTTGGAATTGTCAATCTGAACCATAACCGACTGGAGGAAAACTTGGAAGAGGTGTATCTTCATAACAGACTCAGTGCAAAGGATGCATGTGATCTTCTACTCGATGAGAAACACATGGTAAGTCTAGGAAATTTTTTTATAACTAACTGTAATCACATTCGTATCAAAAGAAAATAATAATAATAATAATAATAATAAAAAAAACAACAGGGAATTAGCTTTACCTGCAAAGCAACAATCAACAGCGTGGTCGAATCTACTGAGTGGTACTTTTGGGCTTGCCCACTTTGCAGGATCAGACATGGATTATTGAATGCAAAAAAGTGGTGCTTCAAATGCAAACGTGAGGTCAAGGCAGCAATACCAAGGTAAAAATAAGTGTGTACAATTAGACTTTAACATGTTATGTTGCAACGTTTTATTGATATTACAGCTGCTAACAGCTATGTTATACAGGTATATATTAAACCTTCAGGTAGAAGATCACAGTGGACAAGTTGTTTGCTTAGCTTATGGTGAAACTGCCGAACAAATGATTATAATGAGGGTTAGGGAGCTTATAGACAAATCAGAGGAAATGGAAAGGTAGGAGAGAATACACACATTAATCACTAAATTGTTAAATGGGTTTGTATATTATTCCCCCTAACACTCTTCATGGCACAGGAAAATGAAACCCATAATGTACATGACAAAACCAACAATGTGAATGGTAAAACATTCGTATTCCACATCAAAATTAATGCCAAAACTTATGGTTACCAAATGTTCGCTATCAATAGAAATTATGACGTGAACATGGACCTAGAATTTATGTTGTTTTTACTTACTTTCACGATTTGAATGTCTTTTGTATAATATTTTGGTGATGTAAAGTCATATTAGAATTTAGAATAAATAAACCAAAAGCTTAAATGGAAATCAAAATTATGTTGATGCAGATGATTTTTTATTTTGAAGCACATATGCAGGTACGGAAAAGCAAGCAAGTGCGCCTAGAGATGGTGAACCAACTCTTATGGTGAAATTGTGGGACACTGCCAATTGAATGGGTAAATGGGATGCTTGGATTTTGAACACTTAACTATACCATAAAGTCTTTTCAAATTTTTTGTCGGTAGTCTTTCACAAAATTTACAAACTTTTGTACAGAATTTTCAATTTTATGGAAGATGCTATGCTCCGATATGATAAATTTCATTTTTTTTTCTGCATCAACCTGTTCACTCTTCCAACCAAAAATCCTTTTTTTTTTTAATGATATTACCATTTCTAGATAACGATGGCAGGGTTAGTAATTATTTGTTATGATCTGCAAATTTTGATTGTCAGTGTACTCAGAATCGGTAACGACGCTTATTAACATTCAACTGAGCTACTGAGGATGTAGAATCCAATGGATTTTTTTGCAACAGGTAATATTCTTTGGGCATATCTTTTTGATGTATGATTTTGGAGTTTCTATGTTTATTAGCATTCTTCGTAGTCTCTTACGTAGTGGAAGTTTGATTATCAGGTTCCTAGCTGACCTCCGTCACCTCAATGAAATGCCATCATTCTATTGTTATAACTATTTGGAGATTCGATCATTAAACTCATGGTACATTTTCTGCATATTAATCTCTGATACGAAAATTGCATATTTCATCTGTAAGGAGCTTTAAACAATGGACGAGCAAACTGTATGTTTAGACTTTTTTGTTCCACTGGGTCTGCTCATCACTACAATCTTAGAAACCATATTTCTAGGGGATAAAATGTTGTAGATTGAGTAAACAGGGGTGATTCAGAATTAGTAATCACCTGATTTTGAAAGGGAGATGGGTAAATTCCCAGGAAATTGGAGTCGTAATGCATGCTTGAGAGTAGTGTGGATGGAAGCGTACTTGCTCAGTCCTTTGTAGCTACATATTAAAGGCAAGCAATCTAACACCAGCACCACTCTACGGTTTTTGTTTGTAACATTGATTCTAAATCTCATGACTTTGATAATATATTGCGCTATTAGGTAAAAATCACTCTTATTGTTCTTCTTTGTTAATTGAGCATTCTATTTAGTATTTTTCATTGATCCAATTAGTGCCAGTTCTGCTTGGACATGTTAGAAGTAGTTGCCTGTGATAAGAATGTGAATACTGAATAGATGTGATTGGTGAATTGTGTTTTCGTATTTAAATTATTTTTTTTAGAACAATTTTTTGCACCAAAGCTAACTTCAGCCATAAATTATTTTGTAGTGAA
>JAJJWW010000405.1:0-93022 GCA_023531295.1 Papaver armeniacum | reverse complement strand
CCTTCTTAAACCTCTACTACACAAAGGCAACTTTGTTTCGAAGAAGTTACGTATTCAGTAAAGATTTTTGGGTCTGGGCTTTACAAGAAGAGTTAACTTCCTTCTTCAGTTCTGTGTTCCCCAGTCCAATTTAGAGTTAGGGTTGGTGATTTGTACGAGTATAAATAAGGATCGGGGAGATGCACAATGTTTGAAGTTCGGATCAGCAAGAAGAGTAGTAATTCAGATCTGAGATTCCATTAAAACTCTCGTGCAGTTCAGTGTACACATCGCAAGCTACTCAAGGAGATGCACAATTTTTTTAAGTTCGTAATTCAGAGCTGAGATTTCTGGGGCAGTTCAGTCAAAACAATCGTTAACACAAGCTACTCGAAAAGGGGATGAAGGGCGATGCATGTCCAAAAGATAGGATTAGTGAATTACCTGACGCAATAATTCATACCATTCTCTCATTCCTTGAAACGGAAATCGTCGTCTACACCAGCACTTTATCTAAAAGATGGAGGTACGTTTGGACTACAATGCCCGGCTTTAATTTTACTCTACAAGGTGATCACGAAGATACCAAGACATTCGAGAACTTTATAGACCGGCTATTTGTTTTTCGCCAACCTTCATTGAAGATGGTAAAATTTGCACTGACATCAGATCGAGTTTTTGTGCGTGTAAATTTCTTCAATGGATTTTGAAGTTGGTTATGTTTAACATTGAAGAACTCAGCATCGACTTATACCTCTATAATAAACCCATTCTACTCTTTCCGCGTCGTCTTTTTAATTGTGAATCACTTGTCGAGCTGAGATTACGTATAGATATTGGTCTTTGGCTTCCTGAATCCATCTCCTGGCCTAGGCTCAAGCTTCTACAGTTATCCGATATACGTTTCTTAGATAAGTTAAAAATTGAACAACTTATTCTCAACTCCCCGCTCCTTGAGAAGTTGATTTTAAGCAAATGCTCATGGCCGGATTGGATTGGGACTACTTTAAATATTTCAGCTCCTGCATTGAAATGCTTAGTCTTCCATGATTTGAAAACTTATACTGGTATGCGCAATGGAACCGTTAAGATTCATGCACCAAATTTGGTGCACTTGAGTTACACCGGTAGTATTGCTACAGACTATGATGTGCCTAGCTTTTCTTCACTAGAGGATGCGGAGATTTGTTTCAAAATCGAAAGTTACTATATTGAAATAAAGAGTGCGCAGATAGGCCATGCTGCAAGTAAGCTTGTTGGAGGGCTTTCTAATGTACGGTCTCTGACAATCTCTGGGGAAATTCTTGAGGCTCTCTCTTTTGCATATGATCTTCCAACATTCGGAAATCTAATCCATTTGAGGGTGACTTCCGAGTTTAAAACTGTTGCGGACAAAGTACTATTCAAGTTCTTCCAACGTGCACCTAATTTGGAGTCTCTTGTTTTTGACCAGGCATTAACCGGCATGGGAAATATCTTTTGGAGGCAAGATATGGCATTTGATTGTCCATTGCCACGGCTCAAATCAGTCCATTTCAAGGAGATATCAAGGTCTCGCAGAGAAGTGGATTTAGTGAAACTAATTTTGAAGTATGCAGGAGATTTGGAAAAGATGACTTTAAAGGATTTCACACCACCGACGTTATCATCCATAAGTAGTCTAATTAAAGACAAAGAAGAAAAGTGGAATGATAAATGGAGCTTCAGCAATTAATGTTGATTTCTAAGAAAACATCTCTCTTTTTTCTTTCTTTCTTTTTTTTCCTGTTCTGCATTTATCTCTTTGATTAGAATTATAAATATATGTCCCAACACTTATATTCATGCTCATGCTCAAGAAATTTATGTTTTAGCTGCAAAAGAGAGCACTGCTAGTTAATGCAAAACTTATCTTGGAATTATTAATCCAACAGCACAGTACTACACAAGTTCTTACAACGTGCACCTAATTTAAAGACTCTTGATTTTCGACAAGGCGTTAGTTAATGCAAAACATCTTTTGGATGCAGGATATGGCATTTGATTGTCCATTTCCACGGCTCAAATCAGTCCATTTCAAGGAGATATCATGGTCTCTAAGAGAAGTGGATTTGAAGAATGCAGAATATTTGGAAAAGATGTCGTTTAAGGAATTCACACCTTATAGGGTAATTAAAGACAGGGAAGAAAGTGGAATGATCTTTGGAGCCTCTGCAACAGACGATGAATACTAAGAAAACGACTCTTTTTTCTCTCTTTTTTTTCTTCTTCTGTATTCAGCTCTTTGATAGGAATATACATTATGTCGTGCTCAAGAATTAATGCGTTAGCTGCAAAAGAAAGAATAGCCAGGTAGTTGTCTTTTTTCAAGCACTTTTAAAGTGCAATTTATGTCTTCTGTAATGATCCTACAGATCCAGTTTGGGGAACAAAGAAAGGCGTACATGATATTCGTCAACAAAATTATTACTGTATTAAGTAGACGTAGAGATCCACAGTGAGTTTTCTTTTCAGATTTAAGAAATTTTTTGAGTAACACAACAGAAACATCAAGACAGGGTAACAAAAATCAAACACACTAAAACACAGATAAAACAATATCGTCAACACGTACCATTGTTACACTTACATCCAATATGATTCCACAATATTGAAACCTTTATCCATATCCTATATTGCAGTTGTGTTATTTATATTACGGCATCGTCCAAAAATGAACCTGCAATACTAAATCCCAGACTGTAAGTCTATTTAAATTTTAAAGGTGGGGTATGTGCAAACTTCCATGAGTCACTAGTCATGGTGTCATACTTCTGCCGCCCGCACTTCATCAGTAGGTACTGCATCCGAAATCTCTTTCACGTCCTCTTTCGTAAGCTTCACATTTGCGGAAAGAATGTTGTCATCAAGGTTCTTAATCTTAGTCGTACCTTGAAACGGAAAAATAATGGGTCAGTTAATTTGTAATTGCCCTTTAAACAACCTTCATCGCTTTAGCACTAAGGATTTTTCTTTAGTGATTCTTTAGTGATGAAATAGGTCCTTACCGGGTATTGGGACAACATCCTCTCCTTGATGAAGAACCCATGCTAAAGCTAGTTGGGCAGGAGAGCATCCATGCTTTCCAGCCAAGTTTACTATGCGAGTATACAGAATCTTGTTTTTGTCCAAGTTTCCACCCTTGAACCTAGGATGTCCACCCTGAAACACAGTGTAAGTCAGAAAATCTGCTAACTAGTTTCGTGATTGTCAGGACAAAATGAAAGATGCACAAATTAAAGATGTACGAATTCTAGCTATGTCGACAAAATTCATACCAAGAAACTGTTTTCATCCAAGCTTTCGACAATCCTATAGATTCTGGCATCCTCATATAGGATTGTAATATAACCCATTACAATATTAAAACAGAAGAACTCACAATCTCTTCGATTGGTATGGATGTGTCGACGGGAACGTACATATTCCGGTGACCCACTTCAAGGTAATTCTTTCAGTGCCTGAAAGGTTAAGTTATTTTACATGTTACAATGAACAGAGCACTATGCAAGTATGCAACATATATGAATATGAGCTCGATTGTCACATAGAAACTACTTGAGTCAAAAGGCCCTACATTTCGAATAAAAAATTCTTTTTCTGTATCGGGTAATTGGTTCACAGCAGGCTTTAATATTTTATAACATGCTAAGTGAGAGGATAGATATGTATACCTTTCCGACCAGGATTTCGTTAATATGAGGTCCATAGATATCTGAGGTGTCAAAAATAGTGATTCCTTTATTGAAAGCTGCCTTAAGTATTGCAATTCCAGTATCATCAGAGAGAGCAGAACTGTAAGCTCCAGATAGCCCCATACACCCAAACCCCAGTTTCGATACCTGCCATAGCATACAAAAAGAAAATTAAAAAACTTTTTCTTTTTTTTTGGTAAATATTGTAATTGCTGAAGAATGCATGTAATTCAAAATGGGTTTTACCTCCAAGCCTTCACCGTTGGAATATGGACTTGTTGCTCTACAGCCATTTTCTATCAGAAGGAAGGAAGAAATAATTTTAAAGAGAAAAATGAAGGATTTGAAAACTAGTCTCTTGATGATCTTTGCTAGGTGTTATGAGGTTCACCGATTACATGTGTAGCTGCCTGTGTACTATTAATCTAGACCAAGAAATCATCAGTTGATTGATTCAAGACCAAGATAAGAGTAGATGCTAGGCCAAGATAAGATTTGGTGCTATTGGGAGTTGACCACCAATATCATGATGTATTGTTGTGTCTTTGTCGGAAAATAAAATAATCAAAAGAACATGTACAGTATAATTGTGTAAGTACTATTTTTGAAAGTCCAACTACCTTTTAATTTGGGAGGATAGTGCCTAATGGCTGCATACTGGTTGGAGAAGATTCAAAGGATTTGATTCAGAAATTGGGGAATTTTGTAATAAACTTCTTCTCTTGACTCTTGGGATGAACCACCTGAGCAGCATTCTTGAACTCCGGATAAGATCTCTGTATGTGTTAAAAAGTGGCGGAAGCTTGGAGTTTAAAATCCCTGGGCTTGGGCTTAAAAAAGAGAGTTAACTTTTATGTTTCCTAATTTAGAGTTGTTTGGGGTCAGTGATTTTGTATGTATAAATAAGGATCTGGAGATGCACAATTTTTTTAAAGAGTTATTCAGAGCTGAGACAACTCCGTTACAAATCCCGTGCAGGTTAGCAGGTCATCCAAAACAATCATGGAAACCATCATGGATAATGGACGTCACAAGCTACTCAAGGGGATGAAGGGAGATATATGTTCAAGACAAGAGATAGGATTAGCGAATCACCTGACCCAATATTCATCATATTCTCTCATTCCTTAAGACAGAAACTATTGTCCGCACTAGCAGATTATCTAAAAGATGGAGGTACGTTTGGACTACAATGCCCAGCTTTGATCTTGAAGTAGAACAGTGTGATTACCACGACATAAATGGATTTCGAAGATAGTTAGCTGTAACATTGAAGAACTAAGCCTCGACTTATGCCTCTATAGTAATCCCATTCACTTTCCGCTTTGTTGAGAAATCTAGGATCTCATGATAATCAAGACACAGATTGTAAGCAAAGAAGATGAAGAAGAGTTACTTTTCTTAAAGACCAAAAAGAATGATGATCGAATAACACACGGCCTGGATATATTTATTACAAAAGAATTTATTATGTCTGAATCAGACATATTACTCAGATATTGACTCAAACTAACTGACTCAAAGAAGTAAGACAAGTCAAAAGAATTTGACTTGATTTGATTTCCTATTAGCCCCCCTCAAACTGATAATGAGAAAGAATCACTTTGAAAAACAACAAGAATGTTTAGGGACAAGAAAAGAAACATGTTTAGGAACAATGACATACAAAAATTTGCATCGAGGAAAAATCAAAAAGATCTCTATTTGAAGAAGTAGAAGCACCAATCAAGTGAAGAAGTAGAAGCACCCGACTAACAGTGGTAGAATCAATCATGGAAGACATAGGAGATCCTAGTAATTGTCAAGTAAAGAATGAAACAGGAGCACATAAGCCTTTAGTGAAAAGATCTGCTAGTTGATTTTCTGAAGATATATGATGAACACTAAGAAATCCATCATGAATCAGCTCTCTAACCACATGGTATTGAATTTTATATGCTTTGTCCATTACCAAGCATAACATGATCCTTGCCCTTATAAGTAGAAGTATTGTGAAGTAAAGTTCTATCTCCAGTCATATGAGTAGAGGCACCACTATCGTAAATCAAACATTTTGATGAAGAAGGATCATCATTGACTAACAAGATCATTAATATTTAAACTTGCAAAAAGCATGTTGTGAAGTTCAAGAAAATTAGTCAAGTTAAATGATCAATTTGAGCATCGAAGTAACAAAATTAGCTTGAACTTTCGACCGGTTGAAGTACCGATGGTGGATGATATCTAAAGAAACACCTAGTTGCAATATGCCCATTTTTCTTGCAAATTTGACAGAACAATTTTGAATAATCTACAAAGGCCTTAACGTTGTTTGAACTAGACCCCGCTTTGATAATTGCCAAAGAATTATTAGAAGTAGAACCCATGTTGATATTGACTTGTTCTTGTAACTTCCACCACCATTATTCCCATTATTCCTATTATGTCCACCATTTCTTTCCCGTTATTATTATAAGCATTAGAACCATTTCTTTCATAAAAAGTCGTTGCACTTTGGTCATCATATAAATTTGCACTTTGATGTTGTCTTTCCGCTAAGAATTGCTCGGGAGAAAGTATCTTTACTTTCACTTCTCCAAAAGTATAAGGTGTTTCTACGCTGTGATGATATAACAAAAATATCATATTCACTACCCAAACCATTCATGACAAACATCATAAGATCTGTAGTATCACTAACTTTCTCACCAATGGCAATGACAAAAGAATCTGCAATACCCTTTGACTTTCTCAAGATATTGTACAATAGACATATTACCCTTTTTAATACCATGCAATTGATTTACGAGCATACTCTTTCCTAGCAAGAACCGAGTCCTAAAACTCATTTGAAGAAAATCCCAAATTTCTTTTGCAGTGATAATCCAAGAACATCACCACTAACGAGTTTGAGTAAAGGTAGCCTTAAGACAAGTAGAAACGTAATCTATCTAATCTCCTCCAAGACACCCGATACGGATTAACAATTTCATTACCATCAACCATTACTTTAGAGGTGGTTCAACAATTTCACCACTTACATACCCATATAAGTCACAAGAAAACAATACACCTCAAATTGATCTTTCCGGAGAAGATAATTTGAATGATCTAATTTCATGGACACAAAATTTGATATATTTGTAAAAGGAAGAGAAGTAGAATTACCAGCTAAGACATTATATTTTGATGTCGAGTGTTCTGAAATTTCTAGATCCAAAATCAAACTACGTGAAATTTTGATTTGTATTGTTGTTGTTGTTGTTGATACTTGGATGATTAAAGTTGTTAACATGTCAGGTTGATCGTGTTGTTACCATAAAATCTTCCAAGAACCCAAAAGATTTGATTTGTGTGAAAAATTTCTTGAATATGATATTACCCAAAATTGAAGCTTTAAAAATTGTTGATAAAATTATTATAAGCTATTTGAAAGAACCCTAAGAACGTTACCTATTCGATACCAAGGAGAAATCTAGGATCTCATGATAATCAAGACACGATTGTAAGCAAAGAAGATGAAGAAGAGTTACTTTTCTTAAAGACCAAAAAGAATGATGATCGAATAACACACGGTTGTGACATATTTATTACAAAGAATTTATTATGTACGAATCAGACATATTACCGAATCTTACCGACTCAAAGAAGTAAGACAAGTCAAAAGAATTTGACTTGATTTGATTTCCTATTAGTTGTCTTTTTAATTGTGAATCACTGGTGGAGCTGAGACTACGTATACATATTAGTCTTCGGATTCCTGAATCTATCTCATTGCTGAAGCTCAAGCTTCTCCAGTTATCTGATATATATTTTTCAGATAATTTATTAGTTGAACAACTTATTCTCAACTCGCCACTCCTTGAGAAGTTGATTTTAAGCATATGCTCATGGTCGAATTGGAAGGGGACTACTCTAAATATTTCATCTCCTGCATTGAAATGCTTGGTCTTGGGTGATGCCAAAAATTATATTGGTATGCGCAATGGAGCCGTTAAGATTCATGCACCAAATTTGATGCACTTCAGTTATACCGGTATTATTCTTTACATTATTGCTGCGGACTATACTATGCCTAGCTTTTCTTCAATAGAGGATGCGGAGATTTGTTTCAAAAGAAGTCATTATCTTGAAACAAAGGATTCCCAAATAGGCCATGCTGCAAGTAAGCTTGTTGGAGGGATTTCTAACGTCAGGTCTCTGACAATATCTGGGGAAACTCTTGAGGCTCTGTCTTTCACATATGATGATTTTCCTAGATTCCAAAATCTAATCCATTTAAGGGTGACTTAAAAGTTTAAATTTATTGCGGACAAAGAACTACTAAAGTTTTTCCAGAGTGCACCTAATTTGGAGTGTCTTGTTTTTGACAAGGGGTTAAGTATGTGGCCATACGACATTGGAAATACCTTTTGTGTGCAAGGCATGGCATCCGAGTGTCCACTTCCACGGCTCAAGTCACTCCATTTCAAGGGAATCTCATGGTCTCCCAGAGAAATGGATTTGATCAAACTAATTTTGAAGCATGCAGATATCAGAGATTATACGATTAAGCGGAAGCGGGTATCGGTTCATACCTTGTACTTGAGCTCCGATTTGGTGAACAAGGAATAGCAGCAGCAACAACAATGATCCAACACGACGATTAGCGGTACTACAATCACCAATGATGAGCACAAGCTTGTTTCACCGTGCTAAGAACTTAAAACCTTTTTCTCCTAATGGTAAATCTCTTTAGGGTTAGAGTTTACCACTTTTTTATGGTAAACTTATGTGTGATATTGGTGGAATCACGTAACCCTTTACACATATGATAGAGATGTTTATATAGGTTCCAAACCCTAAGGAATATGTAACCCTACCGGCTTGCCACATACAATATGGGCGACCATATTCGGATCCAACCCGAATATCTAACATCTCCCACTCGCATAGTGTGTGTGGATTGTACGAGAAGAAAGAAAAGTTCATATTAGCAAATAGCCCGTGCGACCGTCGAGGTACCCGCATTTTGGGAGATCCATACTAGCAGCTCAATATGAGTCAAAGATAGAGACATCAACCCTTTTAAAAAAATGTTTGTATCTCGTAGTATCTTAGGTCCATCAAAATCTCATTGGTCTAGACTACTCGATCCCTCGTGAGAGCTAGTCAAACCCTCATGCTAGCTTATTATAAATACATTCACACTTGTGTTGCAACTCCAAGAAGGAAACCCAAGTCGTCGATCATGAATATAAAACATTCATGAGTTTGATGACCTTCCTTTAGCCCTATTCCCATGAAGTTTCGTAATCAACCGCTTTCCCATATGTACCCTTTAAAGCCGATCATCCATGGCCACATGACACATACTAAAGTAGCAATCATCGAATCTTTACTTAATAACAAAGTCAAAAGTCGTAAGGTTACCTCTGTATAATCTAATTATCATACGAACTCACATGGTGAGAAAAGCGAGGAACGATTTTCGCACCTCCGTAGTGGTCGCAAGCACGCATAATATGAAAATGCGCTAGAGTGGAGTTTTACTTCACTAAAAAGTATATGTCACAAACTCTTACACTCTACAAATCTTGACTTAGTCGCAACTCTTGCGCCTAATCCGAAATTTCTAACCGCTCGCTTTCAACAAGCGTCGTGGAAGAGATTTCTTATTTGACTATTCTTTAAGGTATGATGAACAGAGGTACATTCATCATCGATCTTCACTATATAGATCTCATCTTGGTATTGCCAAGGCGATGCATCATCTCATCTTTGCTCGCTCTCCTTAGCGCCAAAAGGTGACCATTATGTGAGTAAGCCAGTCCATACCGGTTGACATATTAATCATGTTTTGACATAATGCATTCTCTATGCACCATGTCAGCGTGTATATCCATGCCCATAAGTAAATAATCAATCATAACAATGAACCATTATCAAATTGTATTGATTATTAATAAATATCCATAAAACATATGCATCTACGATCATCATGTCTTAGAAAAATAAATAAATAAAAGAGACATCCATTACCACCTACGTAAACCTAATGCCCTAACATGAGACATGAAAACATCTCTTGGTATAGGTTTAGTAAGGGGATCAACTATCATCAATTACGTAGGCATGTACTCCAAAACTATTTCCTTCTTCGCAAGAGCAGCTCTAATAAAACAACACCTCCTATCAATGTGCTTAGTCTTTCCATGGTACTTTGGGTCTTTTTTCATAAGAAATCATTGATGTGCTATCAGTGTGAATTTTCACCGCATCGGTAGCGTGAGTGACAAATTCAAAACTCTCAAAGAACCCCTTAACCAATTAGATTCTTGTCTTTATGACTTGACAAGCTACAAACTCGAATTCCATTGAAGACATAGCGACAATTGATCGTTTCTTACTACTCCATGTGATGGCCCCGCCATTTAGCAAGAAAGCATACCTAATGTGCATTTTTGCTCTCCCATTTTGCCATTCCGGTTAGCATCACAATAACCACCGAGACGTAGATCTAAACCCGTGTAGCATAGCATGAGGTCGCTCGTCCCTTTGAGATACCTTAGTATCCTCTTGACCGCTTGCCGCAGTGCTCAAAACCGGGATTCATGCCGACTAACTAATCCAATAGCATAGCATATGTCAAGGTCGAGTACACATCACAAAGAAACATCGGACTCCCAATTGCGTTGGGATAGGTACCCGTGACATCCCTCTTTCTCTTCGGGGTATTAGGGCTCATCTCAAGGCTTAAGTTCGACCTTTAGCAACTGGTGTGTCTATGGGCTTGCAATCTTTCATGTGAAATCGCTTAAGAACCCTTTTAATGTACGTCTCTTGTGACATACCCAAAAGTCTCTTTGAACGATCTCTAAGGATCTTAATCCCGAGCACATAGCTTGCTTCTCCCATGTCCTTCATCTCAAAAGTTGAGGACAACCACTCTTTTGTGGCGACAATAATTTCCATGTTACTTCCATCTATAAGGATATCATCAACATATAAGGACAGGATAAGGAAACCTTTATCGGACCGTTTAGCGTACACACAATGGTCTTCCTCTATCATCGTAAACCCATTGGAAACAATGGCTCGATCAAATTTTAAATACCATTGTCAAGATGATTATTTTAGGCCATAAATAGATTTTTGGTGCTTGCAAACTTTGCGCTCTTGACCTTTAATCACGAATCCCTCTGGTTGCTCCATGTAAATTTCCTCATCTATTTCTCCATTGAGAAATGCAGTCTTAACATCCATTTGATGAAGTTCCAAATCCATATGTGCGACAATAGCTAGCATAAGGCGTATCGAGGCGATTCTCACCACTGGGGAGAAATTTTCCTCGTAGTCAACACCCTCCTGTTGGGTGTAGCCTTTCGCCACAAGGCGAGCCCTATATCTTTCATCTAAACCATCCGCATTGCGTTTGACTTTGAAAGCCCATTTGTTTCCAATAGCCTTGCGCCCATAAAGGTCAACGTATTGCCACACACCATTAATCCTCATTGATTCTATCTCTTCTTTCGATGCAATAATCCAGTTTTCCATTTTAGGAGATGACATAGCCTCTTTGAAATTCTTAGGCTCTGCGTCATCATTTGAGCAAACCATGAAACTTTCCCCCTCAATCTGAAAACGACGACGAGGGACTTTTCCACATTCACTTATCCGAGATTGGGGTTCCTGATTCGATGGAGCCAATCCATTATCAGGTGGAACACTCCCACTTTCCCTAGGAGAACGAGGAATTTCTTCGCTATTCTCAACTAGACGAATTGGTATGTCTTCCATTGACTCTTCCACCTCAAAGAGGCTAAGATCTCCCCTACCTCGTTCCTTCTAGGAAAATCTGTTCAAGGAAATCTCGCATCACGTGACTCAATCTCGATTACACTTCCATCGATGCTCACCAATGAACACATGGCCTTTTGAGTGATCAGAATATCCGATAAAGATACACTTTTTCGCTCGAGGGTCCAGACTTCCCATACCGATGAGAACTATTGTGTACATAAGCATCTCGAACCCCATGGTCGCAAATTACCCAATTCGGGTTTTCCACGGTCCATAATTCATATGGGGTGGAAGGTACTTACGACTTCAAGGCACACGATTAAGGATATGGGCAGCGATCGTGTAACACATCTCCCCCAAAAGAAATAGGAAGATGAGCTTGAGCCATCATTGACCTAACCATGTCTAACAAAGTACGATTCCTTCTCTCTCGCTACACCATTTTTATTGCGGAGTACCGGAATAGTCAATTGTCTCGGGATCCCTTTTTCCTCACAATACCCTTTGAATAGGTCGGATAGATACTCGCGGCCACTGGGTCGGCTTCCGAGAGCCTTAATGCTCTTATTTAGTTGATTTTCCACTTCGCATACATAGCGTCTAAAGCACCCAATGCTTCGACTTGTGGGATATCAATTAAATATGACCATATCGCGTAAAGTCATCTATGAAAGTGATGAAATAAGAGGCTCCATGTCTTGCCTTAACGTTCATTGGGCCACATATATCGGAATGAATTAATTGCAAAGGCTCGAGTCCCTTTTAGCTGTCCCAAACGGTTTTCTAATGGCTTTCCTCGCAAGACAATATTCTCGGGTAGGTAAGGAGACTTTAGCGATGGGTCCTAAAAGACCTTCTCTAGCTAGCCTAGTCATCCTTTCTTGCCCTATATGACCTAATCTAGCATGCCAAATCACATCAATCATTATTAACATCCGAGGAAGACGCAAATAATGAAATAGATTTATTAGCATCATAAGAACTAGAATTGTCAATATCCAAAACCATAAAACCATACGACATAAAACCAAAACCATAAAAATCAGTTTCAAGCAAATCTTAAAGAATTACCCTCAAAAGAAAACTAAAGCCTAGACGCAACATACTATTAACTCAAAACTAAATTTCGTCAAATATCCGGAGCATAAAGTACATCATGGAGGATTATCGTGCGCCCTTGTCGCATATTTAGCATATAGGTACTTGATGCCAAGTACTTCTATGCTAGTTGTTGACCGGTTGTCACCGACACAAATATAAATTACACTTTCTTACTACTCAAAATATATAATGAAGCAAGGGCAAGAAAGGATCGTTCCCACAGAGAGGTCTAGGTTGTCAAATTATTTCGGTTCCCTATAAATAACACCGGTAGTTTTCTGATTTTTATATAATAAACTAAATAAAAGCAAATAAAGAAAAGTAAACAAATCGAATCAAGGATAAGAAAGTATTGGTCATGGATTTCGTCTTCAATCACAAACATGTTTTCAACACAATAACTAGAATTGATATTTTAATCTCAACTTTTATCAAAGGCCCTAGAATACCTTGATCGCAAGAATATCCCGCTAATCTCCTCTTGTCATCAACAAACACATTAAAAGATGCGAATATGAATTCTATCTAAAGGAACAACCTAACGTGTAAAAGCACTAATCAAGTTTAATTCCCTGGATGCATTAAGTTCTATGAAATCAGGCCAATCAAAGCAATCGAACGTGTAAAAGCACTAATCCGATTTAACAAAGGTTATGGTTCACATAAGATCATAAGAATATATCACTACAAACTATAATCTTATTTATGCTACTTGCAATCGGAATTATCACTTTTGCGTATAACAACCCTAATCTAGCAATAAAGATGAAAGCAAACTCAATCGATTCGCGACTCGACTAAACAAGCATTCAAATTATATAACAATATTAATGGTGAATCATAAACGATAATATGAGAGAAAACTAATTTATTGCACAAAAACTCATGTTTGGAAATCCAACTAATCCATAACCAAAAGAAAACTCTAGCTCATATTCATGGAGTTCATAACAAGAAGAAAGAGAAAAGACTTCATGGTGTAAACCCTAGAAAACAAAAGTAGAGGAAAAAAGATAGAAAAAGATAAAAGATAAAAGATAGATAAAAGTCTTCTTTTTTATATGTTTCTCAACTTCTAAAATTAGGTCTAGTCTTCAAAGTCCATTAGATGAAAATCCACCAAGCCCATAAGTGAGAGAAACCCATGTAGAAAATATGCCCCAAAAGTGGTCGCCGGAAATCTGGTATTGTGGCCGGAACTTGGCCGGAAAAGTCGTCGGAAAACGTCTCAGGTGACCGGCAAAGTCCGCCCGGTCACCGGTTCAGCGAGTCAACTCGGTCGGGTCAACGGGTCAGCTCGGGTCAACTCGGTCAGACCGAGTCAAACCGAGTCAGGGTCAAGAGTCAGATCATGAGTTAGACCCAAGTCAGCTATTCATGAGTCGGAAAAATCCGAGTCACCGTGTCGGTGTAGCGGGTCCGACCGAAGCTGGCATGAGCCCAGGCTATCAGACTGCCTGAGCTTGTATAGCACAATCATTGTCTGTGCCAAGATGGCTCTTTACTTTTGTAGACCACTCTTCCTTCCCCCGTAATATCTCGGCTTACGCCGAGAGCAGCCGCAACCACCAACTCCAATTCCACGGCTCAAACCACACCTTTGCAAGATCTCTGCTATCACCAGCCTCAAATCATCAATCAATTCACAGCATCTCAAGTTCATGCCTTGCCACACTTGAGCTTCATTTTCTCATTGAGTTCCACCAAATATCCATTCTCAAATTGTTTCACAGCCATAGCTTCTCTGTAATTCCATCAACACCAGAACAACAGCACCAGAGTATACCCATTCAATCACCCGAGCCACCATACTGCTTCACTCCACCTGAGCTATTACTTGCAACTGCCATTTGCATCTTCAATCACCAATATCAAGCCTAGCATTCCTGGCAAACACAGCATCAGTGCCATTCAGGCTTAGTCCCATCAAAACTCAGCTGCCATCTCAAACCTTCAGCTCCACCTGCCAATCCCAGTGCATTTCATACCAAAATCACCACCAATCCTCATACCCTGACTTCACAAACTCCACCTTTTGTAACCCATATCAGCTTAATTCTTCCACCAGCAACAACCAATCTCATTTGTTGTCTCAGAACTTCATATCAACTCCCATTTTCTGCAGTTCAGGCCTGCAATTCCACCCATGTAACTCAGCATTCATCACAGCTAGCACCTTCCATTCCCAGCTGCTTCAAGCACCAGCTCATATTGAGCTCAACAGCAACACATCTCAGCTGCATTATCAACAGCTCCACTGCCTTGACTGCAACTCTAGGCTCAACACCACAAATTCCTACCATTCATCTAAACTTATCATCTCAAATGGCATCACCAGCTTCTATTCTCCACAACAGCCACCACCAACACAGTCCCGTAATCTCAGGTGCTGCATATCTCATTCACAGAACAATCAAGCAACTCATTCCACCTAAACCAGCAACTTCAATTCAGCTCGTTTGCACACAACAAAGACCAAAGACTGAATGATAAAACCACCACCTCCATCTCACCCAATTGAGTGACTCACTCTATATCCTCACTGCATCGAGCTCACACCCCCGTGACAATCGGCTTCCATTGCTCTTGCCTTGTCACAATTTCCACAACCTAACCACCAACTACAGCAGCAACATTAGTAGTCTCCTCCTGTCCTAACATACATCTATCCCTGTTCAGCTCAACAGCACCACCAATTCCATCAGTACTGAGTTTAATTCACAACTCCACAGTCCACCATTGTCATGATCAATTCTTCCACCACTCGAACCCTAACCGTACCACTTTGGCTCCATAATCACCCCTGCACTTCATTTAAATTCCATTGCAAATGCATCTTCACAACAACAAACATGAACAACTCGCTCAATTCCAAAACCCATGAATTTCTTTCACCAACCGCATCATTTCGACCATCGACAATTATAAAACCAATCTTCTAATTCACCACAGAATCACTTCAATCGACTCCTTCTCATCTCTCCCGATTCGAGACTTCTTCTTTCATCAGCGATACCCACCAGCAGTCACCAAAACCCATTTCCTTTATTACGATCTTCAAATCTATCAGATTCATATCAATTGAACCCTAAATTCCTATCTTCACTGCTAACCACCAATACCTTGATTACAAGCACAACCCAACCTCCTTATTCAGCTCGAGCCCTCAATTCTTCAACAAACCCAGAACTCATCGATTCAACAATTCTTAGATCCCCAATTCTTCAACAGCCAAAAACAAAGGAAAGAAATCCTCTGATTTCTCAATTTCATCTCCTCATCTCTGTGTTCAACATTCCTCTCTCAATCTCCATAAAAATCACAACCATTTCTCTCTGGTGAATTCTTTCTCTCTCTCGATTTTCAGGTCGAATAATGAGAAATGATTTCTCACTGAATTCTAAGGCTGGTGTAAGAGAATGGAAGTGGATATAGCCACTCGAGTAAGACAGATAAGGGGTAACCACAGTGATTCTAGGCACCACTCATCAGATAAGGGCCATCTTGATTTGCAACCCCTTAACCATGGCTCAGCTCCAGATAGTGTCCGCTATTGCTTTGAAATGACAATTTCGCCCGTTTTGCTCAAATTGGTTGATTTCTTCTTCATTTTCTCCGAATGACTCAATTGCACCTGATTAGCTCAAAAGCACACATAAGATACAAAATTCACACGAAAAATAGCAAAGAAAGCATAAACTCTATATAGCAAATACGGTGTATTCTACACCTATCAAATTCCCCCACACTTAGACTTTGCTAGTCCTCGAGCAAATCGGACAAAACAAATAAAATACAACAACTCCGTGTCGTCGAGGCTACGGTCACTTTTAGCAAATAACAAGCCTTTAAACCCCTAGGTGTCCCTAGTGGACGAGTTATAGTCTCGTGAGGGTTTACTAGAGATATACCCACAAAACCTATTTTTCCAACTTACTAGTTCTCTCGTAATGATAGTATCCAACGCGCTAAGAAGACATAGAGATTCCGCACACTAGTCATAAGAAGTTAGACACATAAATGAACACAATCTCATTCTTAAAATTTGAGAGAGAGATAACCATCCCCTCCCGACATAAATTCGGGTTCGAGTGATCGAAAGTCTCGACTCGCACTCACAAGAAAGGGTTTTATGATATTGCTCTCAATAATAAACAGCTTTTATGGGTCACACATGTGTCCAGGTAGGAATGAAGAGAGAATCTCGCGACACGTTGAATGGTAGGAAGGCATAACCCTCCGAATTGTTTTGAAAACCCACATCTTTTAATATTTTTGAAAACCCATTTTTCGACGATCTCTTCGAAAGGAAATCAACCACTTAACGAAGGTGGGAATATGCTTACTTACCTCGTATCCGTTCGAACGTGCATCTAGCACCACTCACAAGATCCATAGAAACGTCTTCGGTCTTCAATCGGTGTCTTCATCTTCGTCTTCGGTCTTCAAATCTTGATGATAACTCTTGAATTTCGTAGAATCTCGACAATGTGATTCTTTCCTCTAATTCCATGTTGCTTGAAACTTCATTATAGATATTCCTTCTTTCCCTTGGCTTTATTGAAAGAATACAAAACTAAAAACAAACTATACAAACCCAATTTTTTTTTATTTATTTTTTTTTAATAAAAATTAAAACAAATACAAAATAAAAACAAAATAATAAAAACTATTAACAAACCTAAAAATTTTCTCTTGTCTCTCTTTTTTTTTTTTTTTTTTTTTTTTGAGACAAGAGAAAATAAAATACAAATAAAATAAAAATGCAAGTACAAAGGCCATGGTGTAAGTACTTTACCGCTTGATTCTTCACAACTTATATGTCTTGATATCATAAACTTCGAACTCTCATCTTTGATAATTTTGACTCTTGTACAATAGTCTTCAACTTATAAAAATTCTGCTCCTTGTTTTTGTTGCTTTACTCAAATCTGAAATCTCTCAATTAAACCTCGAACGTGTTCAACTTTCCTTCAAATTTGTGATGCTCCTCTTGTTGATGATGATGGTGTTTCTATGGACCCGTTGGTGTAGAGAGATAAAGGTGGATGGTGCTAACTGCGAACAAGATTACAAGTGGTATGTAAGTTAGCAATTCGATGTCACAATCATGATTGATAAAAATAGCACTCAAGAGATCAAAATAGTGCTTCTATGGTGGGAGGTTGGGAAGCTCACCATTACGCCTCTAATTTACGTACGGTGACACACACTCTAAAAGCACAAATTTAGACGAGTTCAAAGAATTGAAGGTTGGTGCCTCACATTATGTAACTTGGGTAGTCTCCACTATAGGGGATCACTACTCTAATACCGAATTCAGTCTGCACCTTATTTGCCACTGGCATGGTTAAATCCAACTTTAACTCTCATACACTTAAGAAACCCGATCATGTTCTCTCGTCATCTCTAAGTTCAGCCACTCTTATGAGATTCTCGATGTAATCTTAGCGACATGTATACTATGTGACTCTAAACTAACCATAAGTTGGAGTTTTCTTATTCACTAGTTTACACCAAAGTTGAAAAAATTGAAAAATTTACAACGCAAATGCTTAACCACTCCCCCACACTTAAACTTTACATTGTCCTCAATGTAAATTGAATCGTCCAAAGAAATTCAAGGTGGGAAATTGATAGGGTGTAGAAGACATCCTATTTACTATCTATTGTTTATGCTTTCTTTGCTATTTTTCTTGTAAATTATGTATTTTACGCTGTTTTGAGTTTTGTAGCTACTTTGGAGTCACACGGAGGAAAAGAAGAAGAAATTACTCTATTTGAGCCAAAAGGGAAAATTGTCATTTCATGGGCGAACACTATCCGGAGCCCAAACAAGGTTAAGGGGCAACTCTTTTGGAGGAGCACTAGTAGCATTCCAGCTGAGGTTAAGGGGCTGTAATTGGTTAGCCCTTATCAAGAGTGGACGGGTGTCTATATCCTACCCTACTTTAACCCAACCCTAAAATCGAGAGATGCTTTCTCTCATTCATATCATTCTATCAATCGTTTCGCACCTGAAATAAGGAGAGGAAGAAAAGCAGCGTAGCTGCTACTGAATTCGCTTTGTCCGAGAGATTTAGAGATGTAATTGAAGGGTGAAATTGAAAGAGAAAGGAGATTAAATTCGAGCTGCAATTGGTGATAGGAATGGTGGCTGTATTGGTATGAGTTAATGGGTTTCAGTGGTTGAGTTAGATGAAGAACACAAGCATGGATTGATTCAAATCATGAAGTAGAGATTCAATTGAAAGAAGTGGTTGATGATGCTGTTGAAGGTGATTTAGGGTTTCTTTGTCTCGAAACTGCACGGAAAACACTCGGGGAAATGGAGATGAAGAAATTGATGAACATGGCTGCCGTTTGGGAAAGAGAACCATTCCGAGAAATTCAGGGATCGAGACAGCCAGGGGTTTCAATGAAATTTAGAGACAGAATTGAAAATGGGTTTCGATCTGAAGTTGTTACAGTCAACATTCAAGTGGATTGAAATGATAATGGGGTTGGATTGAATAACAAGATGAAGAAATTAGGGCTTGATGCTGAGAAGAAATCAAGTTGCAAATGGGGTTTCGAGACTAATGTTGCTACGATTAATGGTGGTATCGATTGGCTCGACCGAGAAGGAAGATTGAGAAAGAGACGGTGACGATTTGTTGAGTTCTCAAGGTGTTGAATCTTAGCAGAGTCAAGTTAGATGGAGGCAATAGAATCGGAGAAGATGTTCATGGTTTTGAGGTTGTATTTGGTGAGATAAGATCTGAATCGAGATGATGGGTTCTCACTAATCGATTGAAGAACATAGAGAAGAAATGGAAGTAGCTTGTTGTTGAATGGAGGCATCTCGAGGTTCGAGAAATCGAGTGGCAAGAGATGTTATTGATACTAGGTCGGGCAAGCGAAAGGGTTTGTGAGCTGAGATGGGTGCAAGGCAGTGTTGGTGCTGCTGGTTTACAGGGAGAATGGTGGTTACCGCAATTGGTTTATAGATGTGATGATAGCAACAAAATCAGATGGAGATACTGCTCTGTCACTCGAAAATGATGGTTGAAGTAATAAAGAAGTGGGTTGTCTCAGAATTGCAGTTGTGGGTTTTGATAATCTAAGGCTTTCCCTGTGAATTGAAGAGCCTGAGCTGCTTGCTAAGAAGGAATAAGTCAGCAAATGGGAATGCATGATGCTAAATCACAGGATGTGTATGGCACTGCAGGGAAGAGTATGAAGCAGAATTGAAGAACTAGGTAAAATGGAGCTATGTATGAATGATTGCAAGGAGCATTAGATGTATGTGTTAGGTTCTTAACAGGGATGAAGACATTAGATCGGCCTGAGAATTGGCCTGAGAATTGCCCTGGATATAAACGAAACTCGGCCGGATTTCTGTCCCGGTGAGTTGACTCGGCGATTCCAGATCCAACTCGTGAGTAAGATCAGCTGATTCATAAACTGACTCCTCCTCCCTTTGACCCAGATGACTAACGTTTGACCCTTTTGACCGTTAGTCCTAACGGTGGGACTCACTTGAATATTCCGTCGAATATACCAATGACGGAGAAGAAGATTCCAAGACTATTCGGCCGGATTCCCATTTATAATACCACTTTTTCCGCGACCAAAATTCCAGAATTTTCTGTGGACTTCTCTCATGGGTGTGAAGACTTGGAGTTAGAATTGGATGGAGAATTGAGCTCAAATTTGGAAAGAGAAAATGGAAGATGAGAAAGACTTGAATTGGAAATGGAATTGCTAAAGGAAAAGGGTTCTATTCCTTGGAAGATTTGGAGAATATTGAAGCCTATAAATAGAGAAGTTCTCTATATATTTTACACACCTCTCTACACACACAACACTTGTGTTTTTTGCTTTCAATTCTTCTTCTTAATTATTTGTGTGAACTTGAAAATTCTCCTTTTAATTATTTTGTGTGAATTTCAAAAACATGAGTAGCTAATTTTATTATTGATTGAGGATGAATTCCTAGTTCTTAATACATGATTTGAGTTTTGTTTCAATTCTATCTTGAGATTTTTCACATGATTGTCGTTTGTTTTTACTAATAGGAATGTTTATTCATTCATGATTGATTGATAGATTGTTTAGAGTGCACGCTAAATTGATTTGTTAGTTGAATCTAAATCTAGTATAAGTTAGGGAATAAGTAATCGTTTCGACACTTTACACAAGTAGAAAACACGAGACCTTGCGGAGGGATTCCGTGGAGCGATTGTGTGTAAAAACAACGCTAGAAAGTAGACCAAGCTAAACGAGTTTAACTACTAGTACTAAACCTAAATTCATAAATCTTAATGCATTCAGGGAATTACATCTTGTAAGCGAACCTCAAGGTGGTTCTTTTGAATAGAATCTGATAACTAAGCGGACTTGTTACTCAGTGAAATAAGGGATTTTGGGGCTAGCTAAGCGAACCTGCTATCCTACGGTTGGTGATAATCTGTGACTAATAACAAGTAGAAAAGAACATAACTTTAATCATTGTTTTGCAACAAAGAAGGATTCCTTGATCTTGTCTCTCTTATTGATTTCAACTTTATCTTTTAATTGCTTTGTTTATTTTCTTTTGCTTTATACATCCCCCCTTTTTGTGACAATTTTTACAACTAGAATCTCTTGCTCCTCGTGGGAAGGAACTTGACTTCCATTATATTATTTTTAATTGAGTGGAACTATTAATTAATTTGATTGCACCTACGACACGCATCGAAATCTTATAACAATTTGCGACAAGAAAAAACTAAAACAAGAAAAGAAAAATTAAAAGATAAGAGATACAAAACCTATGGGTTGCCTCCCATATAGCGCTTGGTTTAAAGTCGTCAGCCCGACTATATCCTTACAAGATTCATTCCCCATATATCAACAATCAAAAAGTTGAGGATCCTTCCATAGAACCTGTTTTTGCAAACACTAGCTTCACACAAATATTAGTAGTATAAAGCAAAAGTGAAGCTATGAACCGATAAAAGCTTCCCCCACACTTATTCTTGTCCACACTCGGGAGTGTATAAAGAATATAGAAGTCGGGTACTTCCACGGTTTCTTGTTCCATAACCTGCATAGTATGAGAATCAAGTATCTCTAATGGCGGAAAACGAAAACAAAGTCATTCAACAATATTCTCGAAGCACATACATTCAAACCAATAAGAGGTAAAGGACAAGAAACAATAGGTAACGGGTTAGATAAATGGTAGGCCTTTGAATGGGTATATTTTATGGCCTACTTGTGATAACCGCAAGTGCACGGTGTCTAGTTTGTAAAACAGGCACAAGTACGGGTCGAACCACGAGACTTGTGGTGCTGATATGTGATCAAGGCTTGCTAGACTGAATTCCTAGGAATGTAACACAATTGTTGTTTTGTTGCCGATACGGCTGAGTTATAGTTAAGACTCTAAACTAAGGTATAAAACGGTGACAAATGGGATGCTAGGTCTTCAATTCACCTCTAACTCCTATTGTAAGTTCACTCAAACAGCTTTCTTGTCCCGTGACTGATAAGGGCAGGTGTCAATTCCACCACCTATCTAAGGGGTTTCTCCATATAAAGCTTCAAATGACAGCTAAAGTACTAACCCAGAGTATTAGTTGTCTAATTAAGCACAACTAATCAAAGGAATTAGTAATTGTGCCTAAGGAATGAGATGTAGCAATCTCAAAACAATGACCTAACTACAATGGATACAAGGCATCCATTGTGAGAGAAAAGCTTTGGATGCTAAATTTGAAGACATGTTTATAATTTAAGCTTGCAAGAACAACTTAACACAAAGTTAACATCACAATCAGAAATTAGGTTTCATTGAAATCCTAGCAACTAAATTAGAATATCATAAAACAACAATTAAAATAACTCTACAAAGGGTGCTCACAGCTAGCCTGCATGACATTAACATCCACAGTTTACTCTATTTATACATGCCAGAAATCAAAACCCTAACTCACTCAAACATAAATTAAATGCAAACCCGTGTACCCGGACTCTCTGAATTGCTTCTCCCTTCTGTCAAATCATCTTCAGAGCTCCATGCTGGGGTTGTTGTGGAGAAACCCTAATTTTAACTGTCTTAACCCTAGCTTCTAGGATGAGAGAAGCTAATGGTTGAGAAAGGTAGAACTAGGGTATGAGGGAAGAAGGTCGAGATGAAGACGTTGTCAGGTGAGGTGATGATGGCTATGGTGAAGGAGAGGGTGGTGGTTCTGCAGAGTTGGTCGGGTGATGGGGGAATGGGTTTTGCAGAGGTGAAGAGGGAAGAAGAAAGAGAAGATGGAAAAGAGAATGGGGGAGTTGGTCGAGAGGGTATAGGGTTAGGCGACTTTGCTATGGAGCAGGCGCAGCGAGTGATGATGAGAATGATGCAACGAGCGTAGGATCTAGGGAGTGATATCTGAACGGCTCAGGGAGACTCGGAGTGTTTTAGTGTTGAGCGAGCGCATCAAGATATGATGAGGAAATCGGAGCGGGCGTAGGATGTGGCGAGTGAAGATCTTAACGGCTGGAATGAGCGGTTCGGATCCGGTTATGGGTAGCTCTAGCCCATGTCTTCCTTGTTGGGTTGCAACTGACACGCGGCTTTGGCTATCTGCTCCATAGATGCTTGTCTCCAATTCTTCCGCTCTTTTGGCTCCTCAATTTCTCCAAGCTTTATTTATTACCTAAATACACAAAATTAATTAATACAAATATTTATTCTTGAAAACAAAGAAAACACAGAATCTGGGATAATATTTGATTTCTAAGCGCAAAAGATGAGTAAAATGCCAATAAAAAGGTGTATAAATATGCAATATTTGGCACTCATCAAATACCCCCAAACCTGAATTTTACTTGTCCTCAAGTGAAACAGAAATTAAGAAATCCTAACTATACCCACATCGCAGTCCCTCGAATGCATTTAGCGTATGCACTAAGCCTTTAAACCCCTAGGTGTCCCTAGTGGACGAGTTGTAGTCTCGTGAGGGTTTACCGTGAGGTGTACCCACAAAACCTTCTCCAACTTCGAGTGTAAAGAGTCTCAAGCCTCCAAGAAGCTATGAGGACATAGAGTTTCGCATGCTAGTAACGAAGTTAGAACTACCAAAGAACACATTCTCATCCTTAAGTGCTGAGCGAGAAGTAACCATACCATATGAAAGAATTCGATTCGATTGTGATCATAAGCCTCGACCTGCCGCACTATTAGGGTTTTATGATAATTGCACTCAAAAAGATCGCTTTTTAGTCTCTCATGTGTGCAGGCAGAATAAAGAGAGAAATCCCGACACGTTGTAGGTAAGAAGGATAACCTTCCAAATAAAATCTGGAGACTCCACAGAAATGTGGACAAAAGAATCTTTCTCTGATGATCTCTAAGAAAGGAAATCAACCATTAGCAAGGGGTGGGAGTACTCACTCACTTCTCACCCGATCGGCAATTAACATCAATCTCTCATAGGAACCATAGAAACGTCTTCAATCTTCGGTCTTCAATCATGGATGACGAACTTCTAAACTTCACAAAACTTGACAATTTTTTAACTTTTCTACTCAATTTCCTTGTTGTTTGGATTTTTTCTTCTTGAATTCTTCTTTACCATGGTGGTATAACTAAGAAAATAAACTAAAATTTTATTTTATTTTATTTTTTATTTTATTTTTATTTTTATTTTATTTTTTTGAATTTACAATAAGTGAAAATAAAAACACCAATAATGAAACAACTAACTCCATGGACAAAGGACTTTATCACTCAATTTTTCCACAACTTGTATTGTCTTGATTTTATAAATTTTATTAATTCTCATCCTATTTTCTTTTGTTGCACATAAACCTTGACTATATCAACTTTTCTTTCAATATTCTGATGATGCTCGTTTGCGACGATGATGTGTTTCTATGGGTCTGTTGATTGAGAGATAGAATGATGCTAACTGCAAATCGATATTTAGAAGGAGTTTTCATCTTTAAACGTCACCCTCATGATTGACAAAAACTAGCACTCAAGAGATTAAAAGTAGTGCAAAATGGTGCGAAGTGGGGTAGCTCACCATTCCTACCCGAATTGACGATACGGTGACACACACTCTAACATCTTTTCTAGAAAGTTGCAAAAAATTGAAGGTTGGTGCCTCACTTGATGTAAAATGGGTAGTCTCCACTATGGGTGATCACAATTCTACTACCGAATATCTAAACAGCACCTAATTCGCCCTCCTATGGTTAAATCCAACTTTAACGCTCTAATCAACTAAGAAACCCGATTGTGTTCTCCTAAGACTTCCAATTTATTATTTCGGTCGGATTCTCTATGTAAACATAGCTAGAAGCATGCTAGTGACTCTAAAATCTCTAAAAGTTGGAGGTTTTTACAAAAAGAGTTTTTTTTTTTTTTTTTTTTTTTGAAATAAAAGATTACAAAGACTAAAAACTCTATATGCAAATGCACCCCCAAACCTAAATCAAACATTGTCCTCAATGTGTCGACAGATAGGAAAATTTAAACAATCACATACCAAGAGAACTATTCCGAGTAGAGAAAAGGGAAGAGATTACCTGATGTCGGCGAAAGCAAGGTTGGAGCTTCATTAGTCAAGGCTAGAATCCAACATTCTCAATGGAGATCATATCGGATTAGCACAATATATGTACAAGAAAACACTGTTTCAAGAAAAGAAAAATTTAACAAGTCCTACTGGATTATATACAAAAATTCACCATATACCAACAATCTAAAGAGTTGAGGGTCAACCCAACAGTCTTACACAAATATAATATGAGAGTGCAAGTAAGACTGTATGTGAATGATTTTCCCCCAAACCTAAACTTGTGAACGGGTGTGTTTTTGAGCACAAAATCTTGCAATTTTAAAGGTACATCATGCAAAAGGTCTAACTCAAAATGAGTTTTGCTAAGAACAGGCAGATATACATATTCCAACTGTGGTTCCTTAAAAGTGTTATACTTTGATGCAAAGTAGTCCGAGAGGACTTGGGAGGCACAAAGTTCTAGGCCTAAATTGGGAACTCTCAGAAAAGTTGGTTTTGCAATTTTGTTACAAACTACACCTAGGTTTGGTGGAGGAGTTTCAATTTGTGACTCAGAGAGAGGTTAGGTACATCTAAGTTGTTTTCATGTATAAAATCGTTTGCACCATCACACACTTTCCTAGAGTCGAAGAGGGTAAATCATGTTCACCTGCATAAAACAATTCATCAATGTCCATAACATAATCATCGAGGAGGCAACATATTGTGACATGGCCAGGAATCGATACACAAAATAATATCATGGTCCATAAGAATATTAGTGTCTGGAGAAGATTCATCCTTTCCTAAGTCACAAACAAGTTGTGCAAGATGCTCACATTCACTGAAAAATTTCACAAACCCAAGCTCAGAATTAACATCACATATATGAATGTTAGAAGAAGTATCATTCATAGGGTTCACAGAAGAGACGCCTAACGTCTCTGAACCCAAAGATTCCATCATATTATCTGCATACACATGCTCTTGTAACATATCATATTCCTCATCATCATCATCATCATAACAAAAATGGATTTTCCTATTCAAAATTGTAGCATTTCTAGTGTACTCATTTTCCTCTAGATTAGGTTCATATTCAGTGTTAATTACATGAGTAGGAAGAGAAACACTATTTTCAAGATTTTCTTTATTAGGGACAATAATCATCCTATCATAAACTGCCTTCCATTCTTCCTTTTCTAAATGAATAAGGTTCATCTTTGAGAACATGTAACATTGTTCAATGGAAGGAGAGTCTTCAATAGTGGGTATCCTTGTTTCATATGAATGATCATTATATGGTTGTGCACATGGCTCACTACACAAGGAAAACTCATACATGTTGCTAGATGGATGATCATGCATTGCATTCAATTCAAATATATCATTGTTTTGCTCTATGAGGTTTTCCATTGAGTGCATACATGGAGGAGGTGGGAAGTATAACAATGTTCAACTTCCCACTGTGATGGATGATGCATGTGTGCATCGTTATCATGTCTCTCCCTAGACTGTCTAAACTCATGCAAGATGTAGCAGTTCTCAGCAGGGTGGTCTAAGCTACCACATAAGGTACAAGTATACATTGCATAGTGCCTAGGGGGATTAGATTTGACAGATTGCTCATGTAATTTCCTTTCTAAAGCAGAAACTTGAGCTTCTAATTGATCTAGAAGTGATGACCTGGTATGAGGAAAGTGTTCATTCTCAACCTGTGGTGGATGATACATGTGCTCATAATGATTAGGTATGTGAAGTCATGGCCCTGAGAAGGCTCATAAAATTCCCTAAAATCACTATGGTATGTGGGGAGTTCATATTGTGAGGCATGCCCGTAAGCAAGCTCTCTAATGGATTTGTTTCCATCCCCAGATGCAGACCAAAATCCTGACATGATTTAGCAATTCAAATTGAACTCAAAACCTAGGTTGGTTTATGGGGTTTCATTTGGTTTATTGGGTTTAAAGTTTGGTTTAAATGGGCTGCATTTTGGTTTAAGTGGGATTTGGTTTATTTGGGCTTTGGTTTTGTGTAGAGGAGCAGAGCCCAGTTTGTGGTAAGCCTAGTGGTTGTGTAAAACTGTTGTTTGTGCAGAGCCCAGCAGTGTGAAACTGCACAGCCCAGTGGTTGGGCTTCAGCTTATGCAGCCCAGTGCACAGATTGGTTTATGTGGGTTGGCAACCCTGTTCTTAGTGGTTCTCAGCCCAGTTGAAAGGCACAGCAGGCCTCAGTTTTGGTTTAAATGGGCTTGTTTTTGGTTTTGTGGCTTGTTTGGTTTATGTGGGTAGAGTGTTTGAGCAGGGGTTTACATAAAGACAACTTAGGAGTGGTTTATGCTCAACACAGGTTGTGTGAGGGTTATGCCTGTTGGCAGCTCAAGCACAGCTTTGCACAGATCAAGGAAAGTAGAACCTGGCAAAGTGCATTGAGCAACTGAAGCACAGACTAGAAACACATCACAGCACAGAGCAGTCACAACTCACACAGGGATAACAGCAATTGAGAGCACAGCATGGCAAGTGAGAGCTTATGCACAGGTTTTATGCACAATTTCACACAGCAGCACAAAATCACATAAATGATACCTGATTTGCAACACCCAGCACAGCCCAGATAGCTTATGCACAAGTTAAAGTGCAGCTCAGTTTAAAAACAACATCTCTCAAAAGAAACGACACCCAGTTTCTCAAACTTGGATACAGCACAAGAAATTTATGCACAGCACAGGACAGTTAATGCTGGTTGGTTTGTGTTCAGCTCAGCTGAACAGGGCAGGTTTAAGCTTGGCAGGTTTGAAGGGTCTATGCAAAATTACTAGTTCAGCAGGCATTCATGGAATTAGACAAGGCAGAGCAACAATCAATCCTGATCTGGTTCAGACAACCAACCAATTCTCACCACAGGGAGCAATACATGTGAAATTTCAAGGTCAGACAATGCACACATAATCCACAAAAATTCCAGTTAGCACAGATGTGACTCAGCATACAACAGGGGATTGTGTATGAATTCAAGATGTTGCAGGTGTTGTGTTCATGGCATGTATCAACCGGACGGGAAGTGTGCACAAAGGTAGTCGAGGTTATGATCATTCAAGGTGGATTTCGTGCCACGGGGTGTTAGCATACTCGGTTCTCGAGATTTATGCACACAAGTTTCCTGGTCGGATAACTCACACAATGTAAGTTGGTTTTGCAGGTTTGCACAATGAGTATGGATCAAGAGTTGTGGGGTATGTGCGTAATATACACAGTGAGCAGCTAATGCAAAAGCGCTTACTCAATATTCTACCAAGCGCCACGGTGATCACACATATATGCACACAATCACAAAGGGCAGATGGCTCAATACGTTCAACAGGGTTGCAGATTTGCGCAATCTTAACAAAACTCAGCTCAACTCACTCAGCTACAGGGGCTGGAGCTAAGCGCAAGGCAAATGGAAACTCAGGGATTACACATCACAGATCATACAAAACTGAGTGAACTTCAGGTGTTTGAGCACTACCTAGCAAGACGGCGAATTTCTCATGCAAAGATGGTTCAAAGATTCACAGGTCAAGCCCAAATTACACACAATAACAGGCCTTAGATTTACCACAATTACTCAAGTGTCACAGATTAGTCGAAAATTTCAGAGATGGAGCAATATGCGGCACAATAACTGGTTCAACAGGCAATCAGTGAGGCTAGGTTTATGGGAATGGCAGCTCATTCATTTATGCATATAGATCAGCACGCATTCATTCAATTTTCAGCAGTTCATGGCATTTCATTCAAGACAGAGCATCAATTTTGAAAATACGATACCGTTGGTATTAGGTTTTCCACGGATTTCTCCTTGTTCCTCTCCTTGGTGTGTATTTCAAACTTCTCATGTACCGGTTACCAAGGGAGAAGATCGGTTCTCGGAATCAAATAAGTGAAGAAAAGGATTTCAAAGCCGAGAGTTAACACTTATGCAACTGAACCACAGAATGCAACCAAATGTGTTCTAAAATGCAGATGCAGTATGCTGTCAACTTATGATTTAGCCATATGGATTGCAGAGAGCATAAAATAGAAACTTAGGCCACTTATGATTCAGCCAACTCAAGTGCACAAAGTTCCAGAAGAATGCGCAGGCAGCTGTGACGTGACAGACTAGAGTCACAGATTTGATGTTCCAGCACTCTAAGCACTAGAGTTTAACTGTTGGTTAAGCTCAAAACTGAGCACCAGACATTAACCATGATAACCATGAATAACTAACTACAACTAAAATTTTCAAACTCCTATATGAATGCTTATGGATGCAAGTATGCAAAGGGATGCGAGATGTAAAGAAATTTCAGCTAAAATGCAATGATAGAGTAACAATATGCTAAGTTACACTAAAACAGGGGTTACAAGCAATAATAAAAAGTAATTATGTACAGGTAAAATGAACTCGTAGAAAGGCAAGCAATGGATCACGGGGCACACGCTAAGTCCCAGACAATGCGCAAAAACTTGGTAGGCCTTTGAATGGGTATATTTTATGGCCTACTTGTGATAACCACTTAAGTGCACAAAGTGTCTAGTTTGTAAAACAGGGCACAAATACGGGTCGAACCACAGAGACTTGTGGTGCTGATATGTGATCAAGGCTTGCTAGACTGAATTCCTAGGAATGTAACACAATTGTTGTTTTGTTGCCGATACGGCTGAGTTATAGTGAAGTGACTCTAAACTAAGGTATAAAACAGTGACAAAGGGGATGCTAGGGTCTTCAATTCACCTCTAACTCCTATTGTAAGTTCAACTCAGTTGAGCTTTCTTGTCCTAATCGATAAGGGCAGGGGTGTCAATTCCACCACCTATCTAAGGGGTTTCTCCATATAAAGCTTCAAATGACAACTAAAGTACTAACCCGCAGTATTAGTTGTCTAATTAAACACAACTAATCAAAGGAATTAGTAATTGTGCCTAAGGAATGAGTCATAGCAATCTCAAAACAGTTGTGACCTAACTACAATGGATACAAGGCATCCATTGTGATAGAAAAGCTTTGGATGCTAAATTTGAAGACATGTTTATAATTTAAGCTTGCAAGAACAACTTAACACAGTTAACATCACAATCAGAAATTAGGTTTCATTGAAACCCTAGCAACTAAATTTGAACATCATCAAACAACAATTAACAAAAATAACTCTACAGTGGTGCTCTGGCTAGCCCAGGCATGAACATTAACATCCACAGTTTACTCTATTTATACATGCCAGAAATCAAAACCCTAACTCACTCAAACATAAATTAAATGCAAACCCGTGTACCCGGACTCTCCTCAATTGCTTCTCCCTTCACAAATCATCTTCGAGCTCCATGTCAAGTTGTTGTGAGAAACCCTAATTTTAATCGTTTTAACCCTAGCTTCTAGGATGAGAGAAGCTAATGGTTGAGAAAGGTAGAACTAGGGTATGAGGAAGAAGGTCGAGATGAAGACGTTGTCGGGTGAGGTGATGATGGCTATGGTGAAGGAGAGGGTGGTGGTTCTGCAGAGTTGGTCGGGTGATGGGGGAATGGGTTTTGCAGAGGTGAAGAGGGAAGAAGAAAGAGAAGATGGAAAAGAGAATGGGGGAGTTGGTCGAGAGGGTATAGGGTTAGGCGACTTTGCTATGGAGCAGGCGCAGCGAGTGATGATGAGAATGATACAGCGAGCGTAGGATCTAGGGAGTGATATCTGAACGGCTCAGGGAGGCTCGGAGTAATCTGGTGTTGAGCGGGCGCATCAAGATATGATGAGGAAGTCGGAGCGAGCGTAGGATGTGGCGAGTGAAGATCTTAACGCCTCGGAATGAGCGGGTTCGGATCCGGGTTATGGGTAGCTCTAGCCCATGTCTTCCTTGTTGGGTTGCAACTGATTCGCGCGCGGGCTTTGGCTATCTGCTCCATAGATGTTTGTCTCCAATTCTTCCGCTCTTTTGGCTCCTCAATTTCTCCGAGCTTTATTTATTACCTAAAAACACAAAATTAATTAATACAAATATTTATTCTTGAAAACAAAGAAAACACGAGAACTGGATAATATTTGATTTCTAAGCGCAAAGATGAGTAAAATGCCAATAAAAGGTGTATAAATATGCAATATTTGCACTATAAATAAACCCTTGCACAATCTCTTGTATTACGGAATCCTCTTCATCCTTGAAAACTCAAGTGAATTATTCACCTCTTGTATATCATGGTCCTCTATCAAACCTTGCAACCATTCTTCATCCGTTTCTCGCCAGAAGCAAAATATCGACATAAACATCATCATTACAATCATATGCAAGCTCAATTGGGTCTTCCACAATATTGGTCAAACCGGTCTCATTCTCAACATACTCCTTTTTGTTGTAAGGCACATACTCCACTGCGGATTCAAGTCTCTCCCTAAGGAACTTCTTTTTTAGAACACTTGTTGCATCTTCCTCAAGCTCTACCTTTTGAATAGGTTCTTGATCGTTATAAAGATCAATGCTCAAGTAAGCTACACTAGCGTCGCTCATATTCCTTTTCAACTTCACCTTGATTGCAAAAGTCTCCATTGTACATTCTCGTGGATGTCACCATGAGTTGGTTCAAACGATGTATTTTCATAATAATCATCATCACTATCATAGTCAACATAATCTTGTTCGCCATTGAATTTAGTGTTGCTAATATCTAACTCGTCCTTTTGAATAGGTGAATGATCATTATAAAGATCAAGAGTTGAGTTAACTACACAATTATCAACGAAAGTCCCCAAAGGTTCGCCTTTATCAACATAATTATTCATTTCCTCCTTGTACTCTTCAATGCCTTGTCTTAAAGTGGAAACACCTTTTTGAAGCTCTTGGAGTGATCCATCCAAATTCTAATATAGTGTTACATTTGTTTGTAAAGCCCATTCGACAAAGAAAAGTAGAATTACTTACTTGAGATTGTTAGGCCAATTATCTTCCCTTTGAATGGGTGAATGATCATAACTACGATGTAAATTGGGCCACATACTATGAGCACATTCTGTCGATGAAATTGGTTCCATGCTTGGTTGTCTACTAATTGACTCCATGCTGTCCATAAATTGTTGCATTTCATCTACCAAACTAGAAGAAATATTAATAGGAGCACAAGTATCATCCCTCTTTGTGGTTGCTCACTTACATACCCACCATAAGAAGGTTGGAATGTATGAGAACAACTAAAAGGGTACGAATATTGACCATAACCAAAGGATTGGTTTTGATTGTATTCCCCATAAGGGTGATAGTTTTCATGTTGTTGAGGTTGAAAGCCGTATTGATTGCTCCAATATGCTCCGTCCATAGAAATTGGTACCTGAAACGAGATTCTCAAAACTCGGCTAAGAACCAAAGAATAAGAAAAAGTAAAACAAAACTAAAAACAAAAATAAGAAACCAAAACAAGTGACAACCACTGCCTCCCCGGCAGCGGCGCCAAAATTTGGCCGGTTTTCAGCCGACACAAATATAAATTACACTTTCTTACTACTCAAAATATATAATGAAGCAAGGGCAAGAAAGGATCGTTCCCACAGAGAGGTCTAGGTTGTCAAATTGTTTCGGTTCCCTATAAATAACACCGAAAGTTTTAGATTTTTATATAATAAACTAAATAAAAGCAAATAAAGAAAAGTAAACAAATCGAATCAAGAATAAGAAAGTATTGGTCATGGATTTCGCCTTCAATCACAAACATATTTTCAACACAATAACTAGAATTGATATTTTAATCTCAACTTTTATCAAAGGCCCTAGAATACCTTGATCGCAAGAATATCCCGCTTAATCTCCTCTTGTCATCAACAAACACATTAAAAGATGAATTCTATCTAAAGGAACAACCTAACGTGTAAAAAGCACTAATCAAGTTTAATTCCCTGGATGCATTAAGTTCTATGAAATCGGCCAATCAAAGCAATCGAACGTGTAAAAGCACTAATCCATTTAACAAAGGTTATGGTTCACATAAGATCATAAGAATATATCACTACAAACTATAATCTTATTTATGCTACTTGCAATCGAATTATCACTTTTGCGTATAACAACCCTAATCTAGCAATAAAGATGAAAGCAAACTCAATCGATTCGACCTGACTAAACAAGCATTCAAATTATATAACAATATTAATGGTGAATCATAAACGATAATATGAGAGAAAACTAATTTATTGCACAAAAACTCATGTTTGGAAATCCAACTAATCCATAACCAAAAGAAAACTCTAGCTCATATTCATGGAGTTCATAACAAGAAGAAAGGAGAAAAAGACTTCATGGTGTAAACCCTAGAAAACAAAGTAGAGGCAAAAAGATAGAAAAAGATAAAAGATAAAAGATAGATAAAAGTCTTCTCTTTTATATGTTTCTCAACTTCTAAAAAATTAGGTCTAGTCTTCAAAGTCCATTAGATGAAAATCCACCAAGCCTATGTGAGAGAAACCCATGAGAAATATGCCCTAAAAGTGGTCGCCGGAAATATGGTATTGTGGGCTGAACTTGGCCGAAAGTGTCGGAAAACGTCTCGGGTGACTGCAAAGTCCGCCTTGGCCACGGCCCGGCCGAGTCAACTCGGCCGGGTCAACGGGTCAGCTCGGGTCAACTCGTCGACCGAGTCAAACCGAGTCGTGGGTCAGAGTCGATCATGAGTTAGACCCAAGTCAGCTATTCATGAGTCGGAAAACCGAAGCACTGTGTCGTGTGAAGCTGTGTAGGCCTGGTCTGACTCGAGCTCACAGAGCCTAGGCTATTGCACTGCCTCGAGCTTTTGTATAGCATAATCATTGTGTCTTTAAGATGGCTCTTTACTTTTGTAGACCACTCTTCCTTCCCTGTAATATCTCATTCTGCCGTGAGAGCAGCCGCAACCACCAACTCCAATTCCACACCTCTCAAACCACACTGCAAAGATTCGCTATCACGCCTCAAATCATCAATCAATTCACAAGATCTCAAGTTCATTCCTTGCCACACTTGAGCTTCATTTTCTCATTGAGTTCCACCAAATATCCATTCTCAAATTGTTTCACAGCCATAGCTTCTCGAATTCCATCAACACCGAACAAATAAGATCTTGAGTATACCCATTCAATCACCCGAGCCACCATACCGCTTCACTCCACTCCGAGCTATTACTTGCAACTGCCATTTGCATCTTCAATCACCACCATCAAGCCTAGCATTCCTGGTAAACATGCATCGTGCCATTCAGGCTTAGTCCCATCAAAACTCAGACCATCTCAAACCTTTCAAATTTCCACCTCCGCCAATCCCAAAGGCATTTCATACCAAAATCACCACGAATCCTCATACCCTGACTTCAGAAACTCCACCTTTTGTAACCCATATCAGCTTAATTCTTCCACCAAGAACAACCAATCTCATTTGTTGTCCTTAACTTCATATCAACTCCCATTTTCTGCGCCTCAGTGCCTGCAATTCCACCCCTGTAACTCAGCATTCATCACAGCTAGCACCTTCCATTCCCAGCTGCTTCAAGCACCAGCTCATATTGAGCTCAACAGCAACACATCTCAGCTGCATTATCAACAGCTCCAATCGCTTTGATCTGGAACTCTAGGCTCAACACCACAAATTCCTACCATTCATCTAACCTTATCATCTCAAATGGCATCACGAGCTTTCTATTCTCCACAATGTGACCACCACCAACACAGCCTCCCGTAATCTCAGGTGCCTGCATATCTCATTCACAGAACAATCAAGCAACTCATTCCACCTAAACCAGCAACTTCAATTCAGCTCGTTTGCCTGCACAACAGCACCAGCACCTGAATGATAAAAACCACCACCTCCATCTCACCTGCAATTCAGAGTGACTCAGCTCTATATCCTCACTGCATCGAGCTCACACCCTGTGACAATCAGCTCCCATTGCTCCTTGCCTTGTCACAATTTCCACAACCTAACCACAAACTACAGCAAGAACATTAGTAGTCTTCTCCTCGTCCTAACATACATCTATCCCCGTCACTTCAACAAGACCACCAATTCCATCGCATCGAGTTTAATTCACAACTCCACAGTCCACCATTGTCATGATCAATTCTTCCACCACTCGAACCCCTAACCGTACCACTGGCTCCATAATCACCCCCGGAGACTTCATTTAAATTCCATTGCAGCTGCAGCTACATCTTCACAACAACAAAGAACATGAACAACTCTGGCTCAATTCCAAAACCCATGAATTTCTTCACCACCTGCATCATTTCGACCATCAGCAATTATAAAACCAATCTTCTAATTCATCACAGAATCAATTCAATCGACTCCTTCTCATCTCTCCCGATTCGAGACTTCTTCTTTCATCAGCGATACCCACCAGCAGTCACCAAAACCCATTTCCTTCATTTCTGATCTTCAAATCTATCAGATTCATATCAATTGAACCCTAAATTCCTATCTTCACTGCTAACCACCAATACCCTTATTACAAGCATAACCCAACCTCCTTATTCAGCTCGAGCCCTCAATTCTTCAACAAACCCAGAACTCATCGATTCAACAATTCTTAGATCCCCAATTCTTCAACAGCCAAAAACAAAGGAAAGAAATCTTCGATTTCTCAATTTCATCTCCTCATCTCTGTGTTCAACATTCCTCTCTCAATCTCTATAAAAATCACAACCATTTCTATCTGGTGAATTCTTTCTCTCTCTCGATTTTCAGGTCGAATAATGAGAAATGATTTCTCACTGAATTTTAAGGCTAGTGTAAGAAAATGAAAGTGGATATAGCCACTCAGGTAAGGTAGATAAGGGGTAACCACAGTGATTCTAGGCACCACTCATCAGATAAGGGCCATCTTGATTTGCAACCCCTTAACCATGGCTCGGCTCAGTATAGTGCCCGCTATTGCTTTGAAATGACAATTTCGCCTGTTTTGCTCAAATTGATTGATTTCTTCTTTCTTTTTCTCCGAATGACTCAATTGCACCCGATTATCTCAAAAGCACACATAAGATACACAATTCACATGAAAAATAGCAAAGAAAGCATAAACTCTATATAGCAAATACGGTGTATTCTACACCTATCAGTTGTGTTCCCCATAAACTCTCATGCTCCCAAAGCAGAACTCGACGATAACATAGAACCCTTCTCGGTCCTCGCTACATGGTCGGTTGCTCCACAATATACAACCCATAAATGAGGAGAATGAGCAACTAATGCTTGACTAGAAACAAAACATTCATAGCGAGGAAGAGGTTGAAATAACCTTCTTTGGCTCAATGCATTCAAGAGAAAAGTGTCCTTTCTTATCACAAAAAAACATTTCATCTCTTCTTGTCTTTCTTACCAAAGACGCTTGCCTCTTTTGCGCTTAGGAGCGTTGGTAGTGGGCGACCGAGATCCATCACGAGGATTCTTAGCAAGAACCCTTACCCCTCTTGCGCTTAGACCCATTGGTCTTATGCGAAACAGATTCAAGAATAAAATAACTGCTAGTCTTAGGCACTTCCAAGCGCTCGACTTCTAGTTCCACACAACGAGAAATATCCTCAAAAGTGCGACATTATCATTATGTGTCATGTTTTGCTTCATCTGTTCCCAAGAGTTAGGTAACGAACGAATAACAGCTTGTACATGTTGTTCATCTGTCAAGTGATGACCTGCAGCCTCAAGTTCGCGTATCATTGACGACATTGTCCTCAAATGTTGTTTCATTGTAACATTCGGCTTCTTTTGACAAGTGTCAAACTTCATAGTTAAAGCGCTGAACTTAGCCACGAGGTAACTCCAAATTTACGACTGCCTCTAGCATGTCATGAGCAACCGGTGGTTCTCAAACTCCCCAATGAGATCATTGTGCATTGAGCTCGGGATCATATGACGAGCACTGCGATCCTTCTTAATCCATTCTGGTAAGCCTCGAGGTTGCGATTGTATTGAACTGGTCGATCCTCCTCGTGCCGAGGCATCACATGCTCGGTTATTTCCTGTGACCCATCATCATTCAAGAGAAAACGATCTTTCGGCGCCAAATGTTATAGTTGTCGCCATCAAGTTTTTTCACCCTTGTTCAAATCAGCAATGATGTTCTTGGAAGCCATTTAGTCTAACATAGCATGCGAAAAATAAGAAAAGGATATTAAACTTATTGCACTATACACATTGAAATTAACTTTGCAACATTAATCTAAATAAATAGCAAAACAACATTACAAGTCGCAAGATCGAAAGATCGTTAAACTCCTAATCATCTCTCGCCACAAGTAATATTTTCTATATCTATTTAATATATGCGTAAGTTAATGGTTTTTGGAATTAAACAAACTCAACCAAACAACCTCTCACTCAATTGTTTTTAACATGTTATTCAATCAATAATAATAATTCAATCAAACATGTTATCAAAACAAGATGATTATCTAATCAATCAACATGTTATCTTGACATACAATTAAAAGAAGATATGAATTCAATCCAGCACCATACATGTTGTATATTAAAGAAATTAGACAATCACAACATAAACCATTCACATGTTATCATGGATAAAGCGATTAACCATATAATTTCAATGAAACTCTATCATGTGAATCTAATTAGGTTCAAAATAGTTTTATTGAATTGAGCGTCGAAAACTTAGGTACCAAAATTGGGAGTTGATCCGACAAACACAAATAGAGGAACAAACAAAAACAAATAACCCAATCTGAACTGTGAACCGAAACCATCGACACAATCAAGGAAGCTGACCCGATGGGCCTGACTGACCGTGATCTGACCCACCGAGCTGGACCGCGCACACCCTCCGATCTGGAATGGACCCGCGAAATGACCAGCACCTTCCAATCAGGCTGGGCTGAACAGCCGATCCTCGACCTAGTTAATTCGCGATTTTTAAACAAGTGTAACTCTTCGCCGATTTTGAACAAGTGTTGACTCGATATCGCTTCATCGCCTTCTCTAAAATTCCAAAGCAGCGTACGGACGCCACATGACCAACTTTGGGAGACCATATCTCACTCATAATGAGCTCCGATTCAAGCAAATAATATGTCAAAAGAAAGCTCTCGAGAGAGCACTATCTATCTACATTAATTTTAATTAACATGGATCGACATATATACATAAAAACAATCATCAAACCACTGCTCACAAACATGATATAAACTAGGTTTTTGCAATATCTTTCAAACCACACGTTCAAACGATACAAAACTTTCAGGGAGATCATTTTAATCAATAATGAACATACCCAATTAAATATTTCAAACTAAAACACCCTTATCAAGATCCGAAATATTTATACATCCATTAATGGTTTTAACCAAAAAAAAAAAACAAACAAGAACCCTAATCAGGATACTATCATGTTATCAAGAACTTTCAAGCATACAAAGCATGTTATATCAAGCACGAAACGCAGCAAACCAATAGCTCACGATACCAATATCAAAGATTATATGATTAAGCGGAAGCGGGTATCGGTTCATACCTTGTACTTGGGCTCCAATTTGGTGAACAAGGAATAGCAGCAACAACAACAACGATCCAACACGACGATTAGCGTACTACAATCACCAATGATGAGCACAAGCTTGTTTCACAAAGCAAGAACTTAAAACCTTTTTTCTCCTAATGGTAACTCTCTTTAGGGTTAGAGTTACCACTTTTCTTATGGTAAACTTATGTGTGATATTGGTGGAATCACGTAACCGTTTACACATATGCTAGAGATGTTTATATAGGTTCCAAACCATAAGGAATATGGAACCCTACCGGGCTTGCCACATACAATATGGGAGACCATATTCGGATCCAACCCGAATATCTGACAGTAGAAAATTTAGAACAAATGACTTTAAAGGATATCACACCGCCGACGTTATCATCCATAAGTAGTCTAATTAAAGACAAAGAAGAAAATAGAATAATCTAAGAAAACACCTCTCTTTTTTTTTTTTTTTTTTTTCCTGTTTTGTATTTATCTCTTTGATTAGAATCATAAATATATATCCTAACACTTATATTCATGCTCAAGAAATTCTTCTGTTAGCTGCGAAGGAGAGTACTGCTAGTTAATGCAAAACTTATCTTGGAACTAATCCAATAGCACATGATCGTCAGTGTGAGAACACATCAAGCAGATATGAGAGGATTTCGTGGCATTTGACGTTTTAACTATCTTGAGTCTTTTCTCTCTAGTGTTCAATGAAAATTCAATACATCGAATAGTTCGGATGATTAGAGGTACTAGAACATGAGTTCAGATGCGTGATTCTAACTTTCAGTTCAAGAGAGGGTTTATCCCATGATATTGGTTTTCTTATGACAAGAAAGGAAAACAGTGAGAGGAGGGATTAGCGCATTAGATACCAACAACTGATACCATCGAGTACTCAGTGCTCTACTGACTTGTCCTTGAAACTTGATGTACTCAACGGATGTATTTAAACACAAGTGCGTCGATTTATGTTACAAGGAAGGAAGGCCTAGTAAAGTTATACGCGGATGCCTCAGCTTCAGTTGGTGGTCTCCTAAACCTTTAAAAGCTGCTCTCTTGTTGTTGTGCATCAGTTTACAGTATTCAATGCACTGCGAGTTAGCTTTTATGACCACAACCTAGGTATTAATTAAGCTAGTTAATTACAGCAAGGGACAAGGGTTATATTATAAGATAAAAAGGAATGGGAGAAACTTAAAATTTTTAAAATGGATTTTAATAAATGAAAACAAATTAGTCTTATACATGTATGTATACATAATGCACTTGACGATCTTAAATAAGTTATTGCATGAAAAATAAATCTTATGAGAAAAATATGGTAATTGTTATAAACCAAGTTTATTTACTAAGATGCCCTTCGTGTCTAAGTTTAGGTTTCATATCTTGAACACCAAGTCGTGTCGTAGGTGCAATCAAATTAATATCTTATTTCCACTCAATTAAAAATAATATAATGGAAGTCAAGTTGCTCCTTTAAGAGCAGGGGAGATTTAGTTGTCAAAAAGTGTCACAATGGGGTTTGTTTTTGATTTAAAGTAAATAACAAAGCAATTGAAAGTAATAAAATTTGCAAGCAATGAGAGAAATATGATTAGGGAATCCTTCTTCGTTACTAAACCGTCATCAAGTTATTATATTTATCCATTAATACAATTAATTACAAATTATTACCAACCGTGGAATAAAAGCTAGCCTGGTGCTATCCCCCTAAATTCCTTAAATCATCTGAGTACGGAAGCTCTCCAATACTGATTCTATTCTTCAAACCACCTAGTAGTAGCTCACTCAAGATGTAATTTGTCCGAATGCTTTATCTTTTGTGAATTATAGATTGATCCTAGTAGTTAGACTCTTAGCTCAAGGTCCACTTTCTAGTGCTATTTATACACACAATAATCGCTATATAGAATCCCTCTGCAAGGTCTTGTGTTCTTTACTTTTGTATGAATTATTCACTATTACTTATCTCCTAACTCAATACTAGCATTTGATTTAATCAACAAATTAATTGATCGGCCACCTAAACAATCTATCAATCAATCATAAATATTTTAATTAGTATAAACAATCAATAATCATGTGAAAAGAAGAACTTCAAAATAGATTTATATAATAATTCAAATCATGTCTAGAACTTAGAATTCATCCCCAATCACTTGAGAAGTTTAGGTACTCATGGTACTAACAAATCCCATGAGTTTCATATGATAAAATGGTAAAGAAATAGTTACGGTGATGAATCGCTCCAAAACCCTAGCTTTTCTTCTCTTGAGTTCTCCTCTCCAAAACTTGATAAACGATTATGAGAGATCCACAAAAATATTAGAAGTTCTCTTAAATAGGTATCCAAGTTGTTGTTGTAAATGTCGCCCAAATCCCGGTCGAAAACAAGTTGCCAAAAGTCTATGAAGTTCCCTAAAACTAGTCACTTCAAAGTTCAGTGGCATATGACAACACTCAAATTCTGTATATTGGTTTTGCACGAAATTTGAAAATCCAGCCCATTTGAATTACTCACCAATACTTCATGGCCTATCGGATACAGAGGACTGATATCCATTTCCTTAAAGTTTTCACGGAAAATTTATTCTCTTTCCTGAGTTTACGCACGGTGGGAAAAACCCTCCCAGTAGATTTTTCACTGTGTTTGCATACGGTGGAATTTCCCCATCCGTATATTCATGAGATTATGCAGTTTGAAAATATCGCCGTAGCCTCAATTGTAATCTCCTACGGTGAAGTTTTCCACCGTAAGTTTCCTGAACTTTTTCTGTTTCTTACGTGAACTTATTCTCAACCTCGGGCCCGTTTCCTTCTTCTTCAAACTCAAACCCATCTATTTCTCGTCTACTTCTAGCAATCAACAGTTCGACACCCAAAATCCCATTTTCTTCTCGGACTTCGACCACCAACAACAACATGGTCGTGATCATCTCATTAACACAGGGACTTGACTTCATTGTATACTCCATCTCTCTCGCCAAAGCTCGATATCTCTCGCCTTGTCTTGAGCTCTTCTCCATTAATCTTCTTCATTTACGCCAATAACAGCAACAATACCTCAATCCTTCACCACAGCCAATAACGGTAGCAATCTCTCATCTCATCACCGAGCATGATTCTCATGACCAGTGTTGTCGAACTCGATCCAAACCATCTTCATCTACCTGTAGTATCTCCGACCATTAGCTTCCCCGCCCATCGATAATCCCCTTCGCATGACCCGTGAAACAACACCCATTACTCTTCAAATCATCTTCCACTGCCAATGTTCACAATTTAACTCCATCATTCATTGCCACCGCCACACCTCCTTCTTGTGCTAATTGAGTTGAAAACTCGATCGAGACTTAAACAATCTTCTCGCTTCCATCACCAAAGAAAACCAACTACAGCTCCTTGATCATTAACAACATCCATTGTTAGTTTGCGGGTTGCATGGGGAAGATGGTGTGCCCAGAGTAATCCATTAGGGTGCCTTTAACGATATGTTTGCGTCAGTTCTAGAGAACTGACAGTTCAGTTTTTGCTTCATTCCGTGATATCATGGACACGAGGGAACCGAAGACAAGCTCAACTTCTCGTCTTGCACATAACTTCTTCATAATGATGTTGGAATGACTCCATTCTTTCCCAAAGCTTGGCTTCGTCTTTTCGTCCTCTTGAGATGATAGCAAGAACTCCTCAATTTGGATGAGTTTCACTTGGTCTTTGGCCCTTCTCGGCTTATGCGGCTTTTATTGCACGATTAAGTGCAAATTCGATTCTTTTAGATGATTCACCTAGCAAAACATAAATAAGAGAAAACAAGAGTAATATCAATAATTTTCAAAGAAATTAAAGCAATTACTAGCATGGATTTGACACTAAATATATGCAAAATATGCACTTAACAAATTCCCCACACTTGGCTTTTTAGTCCTCAAAAACTATCTAAAATACAACAACTCCATGTCACGAGGATACCGTTACTCTTAGCATGACTAACGAGGCCTTTAAACCCCCTAGGTGTCCATAGTGGGACGAGTTATAGTCTAAGTGAGGGCTTACGATAGGGCGCACACAAAACCAGCTCCAACTTCCAAAGTGTTCCGGCTTCCCAAGCATCCAAAGAGCTATGAGGACATAGAGTTTCGCATGCTAGTAATAAGAAGTTAGAAATACCAAAGAACATATTCATTTCTTAAATCTTGAGTGAGAAATAACCACACCATAATGAGAGAATGCGTGTTTGAGAGCGGTCAATAAGCATTTCGCCCTCGACTTCCGCACTCACTTAAAAGATTTTATGATAATTGCACTCCAATAGACGAGGCTTTTATGGGTCTCACATGTGTGCAGGTAGGAATGAAGAGAAAGTCCTACACGTTGAATGGTGGGAAGGAAAACCTTCCGAAGTATTTGGAAACTCCACAAAATGCGTGGAAAATAAAATATATTTTTCTGATGATCTCTACGAAAGGAAATCAACCATTATAGCAAGGATGAGTACTTACCACCTTCACATCCGATTGCAATGATGAAAGCACCACTCTCACAAGATCCAATAGAAACGTCTTCCTTCAAGCTCGTCTTCTTCATCTTCGTCTTTGGTCTTCAACTGTTGATGATAAACTCTTGAACTTATAGAACTTCGACAATTTGTATTCTTTTCCTCAATTTCCTTGTTGCTTGAAACTTCTTTATATATTTTCTTCCACATGGCCTTATTGAACAAATAACAACCTAAATGCAAATCTCTTTGTATATATTTTCTGTTTTTCTTTTTTTTATTTTATTTTTTTTGTGAAGAGAGATTGCAACTAAAACAATAAATATGAAATAAAATTAACATGGCCATGAAAGAAATACGTTACCACTTTGATCTTCAGAACTTGTAATGCCTTCGATCATAAACTTCAATAACTCTCATCTTTTGATTTTCTTCGCTCTTGTAATAAGTCTTCATACTTAGATATAGAATTCCTCTCTTTTATGTGTAAGTCTTCAACATGTATATAAAAAAAAAATCTGCTCATGTATATGCTGCTTTACTTGAATATGAAATTTCGCTCTTCCTTGTATTGTTGTTGTAAACCTCAAACGTCTTCAACTTTCCTTGTAAATTTTGATGTCGCTCCACTTGTTGATGATGATGGTGTTTCTATGGATCTGTTGTTGTCGAGAGAGAGAATGGTGCTAACTGCAAATAAAACTACAAGAAGGTGGTTTTCGTCTATAGACGTCACCCTCATGATTGACAAAATTAGCACTCAAGAGATAAAAAATAGTGCTTCTATTGGTGGGAGGTTGGGTAGCTCACCATTCTAACCGGAATTAACGTACGGTGACACACACTCAAAAGAGCTCTTTAGTCGCCTCACGTTGATGGTGGATTTTCGTTTAAGGTTAAATTTGTAAAACCAGAAAAACATGCGCTGACATCTTGTAAAAGATAAAGCCATTTATACTCCTCACTTAATTCACCAAGAATGGAGCATGTAGCAACAATCCCATTCGTGAATACATGAAATTCCCTCCAAATTGGAGCATGTAGCAACAATCCCTTTCGTGAATTTCATATCGACCTTTGTATTTCCAAGACTCATTATCAGGTGTGGCATGACGACTGAGTGTTACTCTTACAGAGTAACACGAACCTCCAAGCACTATAATGAAACCATGTACGAAATACCCGTACAGCCGACTCTCGGTGTGTTATACTAGCGATTGAGCCCCTCTCGGTGTTATACTAGCCCGATTGAGCATCCTGACCGACTGCATCGGTCCGGATATGATCCCGATCGCAGTCATCCAACTCCATAAGCATGATTGGATGACCCTGCATCAATTCCATCACCCCCAAGCTGTGTATGGAATACCCACGGCCGACCCCCCGCATGGTCGGTCATTGGCCTAGCTTGCCAAGAAACCGTTCATACCAAGCATTATGGACGGAAAACCCTAAATTAGGGTTTGCATGTATATTACATGTGTTGCAAAAACAGTCTCAACCATCCATCTTCGCAGGATAGATGGAGGGTGTAGATATAGACTTAAAGGGCCCAAAGAGCATGTCAACACGATCACCGTGGGACCGCCTACACACTTGACCAATCGGTCAAAACCAACAATGTTTGGCCGTGACTAACCGTCACCCAAACAAGAGATGGCGCACGGCTTTGAAAGCCAAAATTAGGTTTCAAGCCATCACGCGCGTCCATCTTCTCCTAACACGAATGGAGGGTCACAGATTAGGATTAAGCAAGGGCGGCCATACCAAAGATGACCACCATGGTCCCATCTACCTCCTCATGTGTTCGGCCAAGGCATATCATGCCCGGTTAATCCAAAACGTGCGTCCAAGCTAGCATGGCCACGCCTCCCAAACCACAACCGATCTCGACCGCTCAACTTTCACCTCTGATGATTTGAGTGGCTTAGATCACGTTTTTACTGATATTGAGTATAGGCATGAACACCCACCTGTCATCTTCACGTCAAACCCATCGGCCAAGACCGACCAAATTAGGTCGTCTTGGAACGCGCGCCGGAAAAACATGATGCGCGGCCTTTTGCGGCATCAATTTCCTATTGCAAAATTGATCTCAACCACTCCTCTTTGCCTAGGTCAAATTGAGTGGCCTAGATCGCACCTTCATGGGACAAAGAGACATGGACGTGTACACTGGCATGCTATCTACATGCACGCCCTGGTTCTGCCTTCCAAATCCCTTTCCATGCTCGAGTTTCACCAAGCCGTAAGTAATGCTTGCGTACCTCTTCAAAAACCCTAATATTCATTAACGGCATGAGATGAGTGTCTCAAAGATCATCTCATCCGTCCAACTTCACTTGGTTTGCTATACAACCCCGGTCGAGTTATTTGGTTAGTGAGGCGTCATTACCCATCACTTTACCACACCATAATGCGGTACATAAAATACACATGATACTTCACAAGTATCGATTTTCCGAATAACATGGCGGTTAATTCAATTACATGCTTTATCTTTCGTGGATCCACGATCCACACATTCAGGCTATCAATCATGTCACAACCGGGATACATACTGGGGTATTGTCCAGCGGTTTACAGCATGCAGCGTGCAACGCGCCATCACAAGAACGTGTCGAGAAGTCATGGACAGTTAGAGATGGACAGGAGAAGTGGCAAGACCGGGTCGTGTGGCACCGACGCACAACTCCACTACTCCATCACTCCACTTCCTCCACTTCCCACGAGAGAGACGTGAATAAGGCTCAATGACTTGTATAAATAGGTTCTCCGCCCTATTTCAAACAACAAGGCAAGTACAGACATTTAGACAGAAAACCAAGTGTTAATACAAAAACGTATTCCAACACCCAGCAGCTTGCTTGCATCAATCACAAGCCTGCTCACCTTCTGTTACAAGTCATAAGCAAGCCAACACCTTCACAATCTCAACACCTTCTTTCGCTTCCCTCCCTAAGATCAACCCCATCTCCTTCACTTTGCGACCGAAACAAGTCCGGGAACGGCCATTTCTTGGTTTAGGGCCGGACTTGCACTGATTGATCTCTCGAATCCACAACACTCACCCGCAAAGGCATTTGTTTAAGGTTTAAATTCATTCCTCATCCACACCCCAAATTACCAAATTCTGCAGGAGTAGTTTTCACCCATAAACAGCTACAACTCAAATTTGGTCTGGTGCCTTGGTTGATATGAAAATGGGTAGTCTCCACTAATGATTGATCAGCAACTCTAATAATGCATTTCTCTCTCTGCTCCTAATTTGCATCACCGGCATGATTAAATCCATTATTTAACACTCCAATTAGTAAGAAATCCGAATGTGTTCCCTAACACTTCCAAGTTCAGTTATGCTCGAGAATCTCTATGTAAACATACCTAGAAAGTATACTAGTGACTCTAAAATCTCTACAAGTTGGAGGTTTTATTCAAATATATACAAAGAAATTGAAAAATCTATATGAAAATACTCCCCACACTTAAACTTCACATTGTCCTCAATGTGTAAAACCGAAAGTTCTGAATTCTGAATAACAGCGATAAAACGCAAAAACTGTGCAAATTGGTAAGGAATTTGGAAAACTTCATTTCAAAAAAGTTGTTCATCTACGTGTTTTCTACAAAGTGTAAAAGGGCACAGTGTTTCGATAAACGGTCTGACAGTTATGGTCTCTGGACTGAACTACGCGTTAGCCTGAAGTTTTCTGACGAAAAGTATTCGTCTATAATTTCTTCTAAAATAGATTCGGACTCAATGAAATTAAACATGGGCATGCAAATATGATATGAAAACAATAAAAAAACAAAAATAGAAGGGTTTAAGATACAAAACCTATGGGTTGCCTCCATTTAGCGCTTGGTTTAAAGTCATCAGCCCGACTTGGCATTCTCCTTACTACTCCCTCCGAGAGGGAGTAAATCTTTGCTCTATCTCGTCCACATTCACATAAGCGATGTTTTCATAGTATGACAATCTATGGCCGTTGACCTTAGAAGTAGTCCCATCTCTAAGACTAGTGATATCAACTGCACCATGAGAATAAACATTAGTAACAACATATGGTCAATCCATCTGGACCGTAGGCTTACTTAAGACGAGAAATGAAATAAAAAGAACTTTCGTCCCACAACAAATTCTTTTCCCGAGAAATCATCTTGTCATGGAAAAAGCTTAGTCTTTTCCTTATATATACGAGAACTCCTGTAAGATCATTACTGTATCTCCTCTAGCTCATTGATTTAGTTGCCTATGTTTCCCAGCTTTATCATACTCCATGTTGCACATCTTTACTGCCCATAAAGCCTTATGCTCAAGTTCAACCGGAGATGACAAGCTTTGCCATAAACCAGCCGATATGGAGACATACCAATCGGTGTCTTATATGCTGTTCTATACGCCCAAAGTGCATCGTTGAGTCTATAACTCCAATCCTTCCGTAGCATTAACGGTTTCTCAAGGATGGACTTAATCTCACGATTTGAAATTTCAGCTTGCCCACTAGTTTGTGGGTGATACTGCATACCAATCTTGTGTGTAATGTTGTACTTCTTGAGGAGAGCATGGAAGGATTTCTTTGAAGTGCGAGCCTCCATCACTGATAACAACTCTTGGTGTACCATGTCTAGAGAAAATATATTCCTTCACAAAATCACAAACAACTTGAGAATCATTAATAGGGGTGGCTTTAGCTTCCACCATTTAGGAAACATAATCCACAGCAAGAAGTATATAAAATTTTCCATTCGAATTAACAAAAGGACTCATAAAATCAATGCCCCACACATCAAAAATCTCGACAACGGTGAGAATAGGATTGAGTGGCATTTGATTTGAGCACCTAGATTGCCCGTTCGTTGACATCTATCACAAGATTTGCAAAGCATATGCATCCTCAAATAGGGTAGGCCAATAAAAGCCACTCTCAAGGACTTTGAGAGCGGTGCGTTTGCACCAAAGTGACCACCACAAGCATAAGAATGACAAAAAGATAGAATTGGACTGAAATTGAGTTTGGTATGCACCTGCTGATAATTTGATCAGCACCATATTTCCACAAGTAGGGTTCATCCCACACATATACTTGGCTATTTTCTTAAGCTTTAGCTTTTGAAGAAGTAGATATTGTACTAGGTACTTGCCTTGTAACCAAATAGTTCATTGATATCAGCGTACAAGGTGTTGAATCTTCAATTGAGAAAAAGTTGTTCGTCTGGAAAACGATCATGTAAGGGAAGTTCTTCTTTTCGGAAACAACAAGTCTACTAAGATGATCAAATAAGCGTATTCTCAACACCTTTCTTATCTCACGATTTCCATATTGAATTCTTGCATCAAAAGAATCCAATGTATGAGTCTTGGCTTAGCTTCCTTCTTTTCAATAGATATCGTAGTCTTTGCATGATCAGAATATACAATCACATTGGTACCCACCAAATAAGCTCTAAATTTTTCTAATGCAAATACTATAGCCAACAACTCTTTCTCAGAAGGGAATAGTTGATTTGAGCATCATTTAGGGTCCGTGATGCATAATAAATCACATGTGACCTCTTGTCTACTTTTTGACCCAAAAACAGCTCACTGCATAATCACTTGCATCACACATTAACTCGAATGGCAAACTCCCGTCCAGTGACTTAATAATTGGGCGCGATGATCAACAATTCCTTCAATTTATTAAAGGCATCCTTGCACTCCTGGTCGAAGTTAAAGGCAACCTCCTTTTTGCAACAATTTGCACATTGGCATTGAGATTTTGGAAAAATCTTTGATAAACCTCTATTAAAAACCCGCATGACCAAGAAACGAGGCGATTCCCTCACCGAAGTGGGGTATTGTAAGTTCCTAATCAAGTCTATCTTTTCTTGTCTACTTCGAGCCCTTGAGAGGACACGATGTGGCCAAGTACAATTCCATGGTCTACCATAAAGTGGCATTTCTCCAGTTTAAAACAAGATTAGTGTCTATGCATCTTTTAAGCACAAGTTCAAGATTATTTAAACAAATATCAAATGAATCACCATAAACACCGAAGTCGTCCATAAATACCTCAATGATGTTTTCCACGTAATCGAAAATATACTAACCATACATCTCGAAAAGTGGCAGGCGCATTGCAAAGACCAAATGGCATTCTTTATATGCGAATGTACCTCGAAAGAAAGTAGTCTTCTCTTGATCCTCCCGGTGCAATAACAATTTGATTGTAGCCCATAACCATCCAAAAAGCAATAATATGAATGTCCCGCTAACCTCTCTAACATCTGATCAATGAATGGCAAAGGAAAGTGATCCTTGCGGGTAGCCGAATTGAGCTTTAGTAGTCTATGCACACTCGCCATCCTGTTTGAACTCTTGTGGGAACGGTTCATCATCTTGATTTCTAACAACGGTGACACCTGATTCTTAGGCACCACTTCTTGGACTAACCCATTTGTCTGTCAAATGGGTAAATCACCCCCACACTTAGTAATTTGAGGATCTCTTCTTCACGACCTCCGTCATTGGAGGTTAAGCCTACGCTGAGCATCACGTCTTTGGCGGCTTGATATCATCTTCCATAAGGATTCTATGCATGCACATGGATGGACTAATGCCTTTGATGTCAGTTGTCCAACCAATAGCTGTTTTGTGCTCTTTACGAGGAACCCTAAGGAGGCGTTCTTCCTGTATTGTTGTGAGATTCTTTGCAATAATGACTAGAAGCTCTTTCCCCATCACCCAAGTAAGCTACTTTAAGTGATCGTAGAGGTTTAAGCTCTAATTTAGGTGCCTGCACAAATGAAGGTAAAAGGAACTTCATCATTTACGAGGTAAAGAGATATATGAAATATTACCTCTTCTAACTCCTTCGTGATGCCGTTAAAGCACCACATGTCTCAACAAACTCCTTGGGAATATCAACATCCAAGATAGGCATGCCATGGACGTTCAAATCAATGCTATTTTTAGCACAGATTCAAGTTCATCTTCTCTATTCAAATCAAACATCTCATAGCTAAATCGAACTAATAACATCAGCAAAATGCGGAATGGATATCACTTGGATAATGCATGGCTTCAAAAATATTGAAGCGTATAACCTCTTTGTCAAACTCCATAGTGAGTGTTCCAAAGATCACAATCAATCTTCGTCTTAGCAGTCTTCATAAATGGTCTCCCAAGAAGTAATGAAGTAGACGGAAAATTGTCCCCATTCTCCGCATATCCACAACAAAGAAATCAACCTGCAGAAGATTAATTCATTCACTTGCACCAACACGTCTTCCACGAGTCCCTTTAGGGATATATGTTAGACTTATTAGCTAATTGAATGATAATCCCTGTCTCCTTTAAAGGTCCCTGATTCAATAAATCATAAACATCGGCTGACATCACGCTTATGGGAAGCTCCCAAATCAAGTAAAGCACACTCGAACCGTTTTTCACCAATAGTAACTGGCACTGTAAAACCATCAGGATCTTTACACTTTGCAGGCATCTTCTTTAGCAACATAGCTGAAGCACTTTCGCCCACCCGAGTGATCTCGTTAGCAATCAACCTCTCCTTCCTTGTACACAAATCCTTCAGAACTTTGGCATACCTGGGTACCATTCTGATGGCCTCAATAAATGGAATGTTGATATGCACCTTGCTGAAAATATCCATAATCTCCTTATCTAGAGCTTACTTCTTTGACTTGGCAAAACGACTAGGAAAAGGAGGTGGTGTGGTAAAAGTAGAACCGTGTCCTTAGGTTGGCCGTTGAGGTTGGCTTTTCCTTTGGAACAGTTTCCACCTCTACTCTCTTCCAAGTCGTGACTAACCTTTTCTTTGTTGTTTTGGCTCTTCAGTTTGCTTCCCACTTCTTAGAGTTACAACATTGACGTTTCGCTCTTGGATTCACAAAAGGTTGTAATGGCAACTTTGAATTCTCGTGCTTTTATTTCATTCATGTCTGTAGCCAATTGTCCCATTTTAAGTTGCAAGTCCTTTATAGCCATGTCTTGTTTCTGCAGGATTCTATCTTGACGCCCGAGCATTGGCATCTTGCTTTTGCATCATCATTTTCATCATCCCTCTAAACTAGAATTTTGAGTCTGTTGTTGAGGCTGAGGTGGAGGTTGTGGTCGGAACTGTGGTTGTTGAAAACCACTCTGTCGCCCATAAGGATTAGGAGTTGCAGCTTGATGATTTGCATAACTGAAATTTGGGTGATCTTTCCAACCTGGATTATAAGTATTAGAGTAGGGATCATACCTTGGCCTCTGATTAGGGAACACAACATTCACCTGTTCAGACTCTTCTTCATAAGAAGGAATAATTACTGCTGCCATTCGTTGTACTACTTTTTCTATGTTGTTCATCCGTTGCTCACCGTCGACTCTCCAATCTCGCTAACTCTTCCGAAATTAGAGTTGTTTCGTTGTAGAATTATTGAGCATTAGAAGCCATACTCTCAATCAAACTGGTTGCTCATGAGATTGTCTTCTCAGTAAGTGAACCACCGGGCAAATCGCATCAATCAAATTCCTATGTTCCGAAGTAATCCTTCGTATTAGAAGTATTGAATGATAAGTATTGAGGATATATTATGGTGTGGACAGCTTGCCAGCAACTTCTTATACCTCTCCCAATATTCATATAGAGACTCCCCGACATCTGTAAATGCCACTAATCTCCTTCCAAGAACGGATGCCGCTTTGAAGCAGGAAAATATTTCTCCGTAAATAGCTTTTTCATCCTCGAGTCCATGTTGTAACACTCCGGAGGAAGACAATACAACCATTCTTCTGCTAAGTCTGTCAATGAGAACGAGAAGGCTTGTAGCATAGCCATATCTCTCGCTGGTTGTATGCCTCGAGACTTGTCATCGTATTCTGGAACTGTTGAAGGTGTCGATTTGGATTTTCACCTGGATGTCCCTTGAACTTTGGTAGATGATGAAGTAGATTCGACTTCAGCTCCACTGGGTTAGTGATTGAAATGCACAGTGGTTGTGAATCTAAGCATGGAGATGTTAACTCTCCTAACTTCCTCTCCGGAGGTGGAGGATCTCTCTCGTCTGTATTAACCATCTCTTCTGTAGAGAGTTCTTGTTGCGACTGTGGACGTGCTTGTAGTACCGTTCCTCATGAGTTTGAATTTCGCACCTTGGATAATTCCAATCCTTTGATGCCAGAGATTAAGTACCTGAAACAAAATTCTCAAAAGCTAAATCAAAAACTAAAAATAAGACTAAAAAAAAAAGAAATAACAACTAAAGCTACCGATCGCTCCAAGAATGGCGCCAAAATTTGATGCGTGTCGTAGGTGCAATCAAATTAATATCTTATTTCCACTCAATTAAAAATAATATAATGGAAGTCAAGTTCGTTCCCACGAAGAGCATGGAGATTTAGTTGTCAAAAAGTGTCACAATGGGGGTTTGTTTTTGATTTAAAGTAAATAACAAAGCAATTGAAAGTAATAAAATTTGCAAGCAATGGAGAGAAATATGATTAGGGAATCCTTCTTCGTTACTAAACCGTCATCAAGTTATTATATTCATCCATTAATACAATTAATCACAAATTATTACCAACCGTGGAATAACAAACTAGCTCAGTGCTATCCCCAAATTCCTTAAATCACCGGGTACGGAAGCTCTCCAATACCGGGTTCTATTCTTCAAACCACCTAGTAGTAGCTCACTCAAGGTGTAATTTGTCCGAATGCTTTATCTTTTGTGAATTATAGATTGATCCTAGTAGTTAGACTCTTAGCTCAAGGTCCACTTTCTAGTGCTATTTATACACACAATCGCTATATAGAATCCATCTACAAGGTCTTGTGTTCTCTACTTTTGTATGAATTATTCGACTATTACTTATCTCCTAACTCAATACTAGCATTTGATTTAATCAACAAATTAATTCATTTGGCCACCTAAACAATCTATCAATCAATCATAAATATTTTAATTAGTATAAACAATCAATAATCATGTGAAGAACTTCAAAATAGATTTATATAATAATTCAAATCATGTCTAGAACTTAGAATTCATCCCCAATCACTAAGAAGTTTAGCTACTCATGGTACTAACAAAACCCATGAGTTTCATATGATAAAATGGTAAAGAAATAGTTACGGTGATGAATCGTTCCAAACCCTAGCTTTTCTTCTCTTGAGTTCTCCTCTCCAAAACTTGATAAAAGATTATGAGATCCACAAAAATATTAGAAGTTCTCTTAAATAGGTATCCAAGTTGTTGTTGTACCGTGCGCCAAATCCCTGGTCGAAAACAAGTTGCCAAAAGTCGCAAGTTCCCTAAAACTAGTCACTTCCCAAAGTCCGGCCGTGTGACAACACTCAAATTCGCATATTGGGTTTGCACGAAATTTGAAAATCCATCCCATTTGAATTAGTCACCAATACTTCATGGCCTATCGGATACGTGGACTGACAGTCCATTTCCTTAAAGTTTTCACGAAACTTTATTCTCTTCCCCGAGTTTACGTGCGGTGGGAAAACCCTCCGTAGATTCTCCTGTGTTTGCATACGGTGGAATTTCCCATCCGTATATTCACCTGAGATTATGTACGGTTTGAAAATATCGCCGTAGCCTCAACTGTAATCTCCTACGGTGAAGTTTTCCACCGTAAGTTTCCTGAACTTCTTTTCTGTTTCTTACGTGAACTTATTCTCAACCTTAGTTCCGTTTCCCGCCTTCTTCAAACTCAAACACATCTCTTTCTCTCTCGCCTAGCAATCAACAGTTGACACCCAAATCCCATTTTCTTCTCAGACTCGACCACCAACAACAACATGGTCGTGATCATCTCATTAACACAAATGACTTGACTTCATTGTATACTCCATCTCCGTCTATCACAAAGCTCGAGATCTCTCGTCTTGTCTTGAGCTCTTCTCCATTAATCTTCTTCATTTCGCTAATAATAAAGACCAATACCTCAATCCTTCACCACAGCCAATAACGGTAGCAATCTCATCTCATCACCGAGCATGATTCTCATGACCAGTGTTGTCGAACTCAGTCCAGGCTCCATCTTCATCTACACCGTAGTATCTTCCGTACCATTAGCTTTCCCGCCTATCGATAATCCTTAGCCAGCCATGCAACCAAAGACACCCATTACTCTTCGAATCATCTTCCACTGCTAACGTTCACAATTTAACTCCATCATTCATTGCCACTGCCACACTCCTTCTTGTGCTAATTCGAGCTTGAAAACTCGATCGAGACTTGAACAATCTTCTCGCCGCCATCACCAAGATAACCAACTACATCTCCTTCGATCATCAACAACATCCACCGTTAGTCGCGGGGTTGCATGGGGAAGATGGTGTGCCCCGAGTAATCCATTAGGGTGCCTTTAACAAAGTATATTTAACTGTCAGTTCTAGAGAACTGATGGGCCAGTTTTCGTTTCATTCACGTATTATCGTCGATCCCCGAGAACCGACAAGCTCAACTTTTCGTCTTGCACATAACTTCTTCATACGATGTTGGAATGACTCCATTCTTTCACCGTTGGATTCGTCTTTTCGTCCTCTTCGAGATGATAGCAAGAACTCCTCAATTTGGATGAGTTTCACTTGGTATTTGGCCCTTCTCAGCTTGCGGCTAACTTCTTTTATTGCATGATTAAGTGCAAATTCACTTCTTTTGGATGATTCACCTAGCAAAACATAAATAAGAGAAAACAAGAGTAATATACAATAATTTGCAAGAAATTAAGCAATTACTAGCATGGATTCGACACTAAATATATGCAAAATATGCACTTAACACCAAGTCTTCTATCTATATAAATACTGAGGCTTAAACATTGTATCTTAGACACACATCTAATAGAAATCTCTCTCTTTCTTCCCCTCTACTTTTGTGTCTCCTTACCTTTTCTCTATTTCATAAGATGTTATCATGCGCACGTTGCTCTGAACAGCATGCGATTTGGAACCGCTTTCTTGAGGCACACGAGTTGGGTTGAAAAGTTTTTCGGTGTTATATACTTCTTATCCTTCAACCGATCTATCTTAGTACTTATGTAGAAACGCCGTATAAAGATAATTACATATAGTTTTGGTTATTGAACCATATGCTCACTTTTGGCTTTGTGTTTGTATGTACCGTGATGATTGGACTAAAACAATGATGGTAATGGCGTTTTGAGATGACAAAGCATTTAAATCACATGATGTCAAGCAAGGATCTAAAGAAGCAAGCTTCTTTGATGATTTATCACCTTGTTAAATAGTCGAGTAGTTGGTTTACTAACCCTAATTTATTTTATTTATACCAATTTCTTTTAGTGGTGTACATGACGACGTTTCCCATTTCCTTAATTTTTGCATAGTACTTATCATTTTTATCCGATATTTTTGCAATATATATTCCATTGATCATTGGAAACGAGCATCAATTTAGATATAAATCTCAAAGAATGGATTTTATATCATCGCAGAACCACTCACAAGAATATGATTATGATTGTTCTCACGATATTATTTTTATTTTGGTGCAATAAAAGTCCATTGGATAATCCTTCAAGGACATGGACGACCATCTTGATAAAAGAGTTTTGTTCCTTTCTTCTCTAATTTTTTTATCATATTGAGGATGAATAAGAAATCCATCAAAAGATGGTATATAGTTTCCATCATTGTTAATGAAACTACAATTATTTGGTGTTATTATTTCGGTTTTGATCAAATTTACGATAATGAATTACATGCATGGTTGAAAAACCTCCGACCAATTAAGTTTGGTATCTTCCTCTATTAGAGGAAGATCATGCGAATTCTTTTATCCGGTTTCTATTCCCTTACAAGAAACCATCCGTTCAACCGCGAAGTAGATTTTTTCTTTGCGGTGACTAGTAAGATAACATTTTTATTAAATAATTTTGCGATACGATTTTCATGAATCATACAAACGAACTAGTATTGGTTTTCGCTATCGCCTATATGAGATGCCAATATAGTTTTTTTTTTGTTAATATCGTAGGGTTTCTATTTCTTACCGGAAACCATGGATTTTTCTAAACTTAATAACAATGATGATTTCTTTATCTTCCTTAAAAAGAATCATATAAGCCAATTGATTTGGTTTTTCCCTATAAATCCTAAAGGGATAAAGTATCGTTATTATGATGTTAAAAGAGGAATTGATGCACATTCTTAAGGGATACTGAAAAAAAAATCTAACCATGGTAAATCTCTAACATTTGAAGTTGTTCCACTTATAGTTGGAATACGGTCTGACACTATAAATTAATGGGTGCACACTCTGGCTTGTTAGCCTAAATTATTAATTAGTCCTTGTAGTGACTATATTGATCTTGATATTAATTTCTTTTGATGAAATAAAGTGTCCATAATTTCATTCTTAGATGAATGAATATCGCGTCGACGTTATAGGTTAATGGAGATTTATGTTTTTCTTGCTCTAACTAACGAATCCATGGTTGATTTTAAATTTGTACGTCAAGTAGACTATAACTTTATTTATTTATTTGGACATTTTTTTATGTCTTTTTAAGTCATTATCTACGGTCCAACCGGTGTTGTTAAAAGCCAAATTTTTTTATGAGTATATTTCCTCGATTTAATCGGATAATACTCTACGAAACTTGTTTTCGTATATGAGATGATAATATTTCCGTCATAATCAGGGGGAGACCACACACTACAGGATGTTGGTGTTCATTAACTTAAATGTTATATCAATTTCTTTCCCATCATGATCAAATCGAAAATGGCTGCCATTAAGTAATAGGCGCGAAAACATCTCATTTAGCTTTTCCATAAGCTTATGCCGTTTTAAAAGGCAAATCCAATCACTTCTAACAAGAATGTAGTGTTTTGCTACAGATTACAGATAGTGCTCCAATAGAGTCTATCATAATACGATTCACATCCCCATAATTCATATCTCCTCATTTGAACAATAGGAGATTATAATGCCTGCGGGCACTGGTACCAGTAATTATATGAATTGTGTGGGATCTTTGTTAATTAATATGTTGTCGAATATTCATTTAGTGTAGCTACTAAAATAATAAAAATGGTGGTTGTGAACCCCTCTGCAGAGGAATATCGACATACGTGATTGGTTGGCATATAATACAAATTATGTTGGATTAATTCTCGATTAACGCAATTTCGGATCCAAAACTTAACACTTTAAAAATTCCAAGCCTATTAATTAAAGGCTAGTGTAGTCATAATGCGTTATTCGAGAAATTTTTCGTTGTAAAACCGATTTAAGGGTTTATTTTTTCTCAGACCCTAGGATTGATTCATTAATTGTTCTCTCTATACAATGCACTTGGCGTGGTAGTATTTGAAGGACTCATATTTCATTGACACAAGAAATATGGACGAAGAACATATTAAATTTGTAATCTTTGAGGATTCAAATTTTATTTAGGAAGCCACCTTATTTGCTTACATATGGTTTAACAATCCTTTATGTGATTTTAGAAATTTGGTGCAAAACCAAAAAATCCGGATTAATTAGTTGATGATTTCAACGTTATAGGTCTCTTGAGGAGTCCTTAAAAACACGAAAATCCACGTTTTAGCAGCATAAAATCTATTTTCTTTCCTTTCTTAAATATGCAGTTGTTGATGGTGGTTTTTAAACAAGGGTAAAATCGTAAAACCCCATGACCTAGTGTTACCCGCAACACATTAACTAAGAGCATTTAACTCCGGTGTAAATAATTAATAGGGGTATTTTTTCAAAATACCATTAGGGTTTTCGACCACAGAACCCTAATTCCAAAACCAAGCCGCACACTGCGCACCATGGCAACAATGCCAAACCAAGACGCACACTGCGCACCATGTCAACAATGCCAAACCAAGCCGCACACTGCGCACCATGGCAACAATGCCAAACCAAGCCGCACACTGCGCACCATGGCAACAATGCCAAACTAAGCCGCACACTGCGCACCATGGCAACAATGCCAAACCAAGCCGCACACGCACCATGGCAACGACGCCAAACCAAGCCGCACACTGCGCACCATGGCAACGACGCTAAAACCAAGCCCGCACACTGCGCACCATGGCGTGACGCCAAAACCAAACTACATATCGCACTCATTGGCAACCATGCCAAACTAAGCCGCTACGCCATTGGCACATGCCAAATATAGCGCCTAGGCTTGCAAAACGTGCAACTAGGTCAACATGGCCGTACATGCCATTGGCACATGCCAACACGTACCACAAGCTATATTTCCAAGCCTCTATGCCATTGGCACATGCCAAATATAGCGCCTAGGCTTCAAACCATGCAACCTAGGCCAAGTCGGCCACGCATGCCATTGGCACATGCCAACATGCTCGTTGGTAGTTTTTTCACCAAGGCCACGGCCCTAATGGCCACGCGTGCCATTGGCACATGCCAACATGCTACGGGTAGCTTTTCCTACCAAAACCACGGCCCTAATGGCCACGCATGCCATTGCCGCATGCCAACATGCTCACCTGGTAGCTTTTCCTACCAAAGCCACGTCCCTAATGGCCACGCATGCCATTGGCACATGCCAACATGCTCATTTGGTAGCTTTTCCTACCAAAGCCACGACCCTAATGGCCACGCATGCCATTGGCACATGCCAACATGCTCGCGGGTAGCTTTTCCTACCAAAACCACGGCCCTAATGGCCACGCATGCCATTGGCACATGCCAACATGCTCGCTGGTAGCTTTTCCTACCAAAGCCACGGCTCTAATGGCCACGCATGCCATTGGCACATGCCAACATGCTCGCTGGTAGCTTTTCCTACCAAAGCCACGGCCCTAATGGCCACGCATGCCATTGGCACATGCCAACATGCTCGCTGGTAGCTTTTCCTACCAAAACCACGGCCCTAATGGCCACGCATGCCATTGGCACATGCCAACATGCTCGCAGCTTTTCCTACCAAAACCACGGCCCTAACGGCCACGCATGCCATTGGCACATGCCAAACACACACGCTGGTAGCCTAACTTGCAAACCGTGCAACCTACCACCAAGGCATTCCGCACATGCCATTGGCACATGCCAAATACACACGCTGGTAGCCTAACTTGCAAACCGTGCAACCTACCACCAAGGCATTCCACACATGCCATTGGCACATGCCACGCACACCACTAGCAGCTCCGGCATTGCCACTTACACTCAACGTATAACCTACCACCAAGGCATTCGCACATTCCACCGGCACATGCCACGCACGCCACTAGCAGCTACGGCATTGCCACTTACGCTCGAGGTACAACCCGCAACAAGGGCATTCCGCACATGCCAACGGCACATGCCACACGCGCCACTAGCAGCACCACTTGCACTCAAGGTGCAACCAACACTCGAGATATCAACACAACCGGGGATGCTTTCCGAGGTTTTGGTTTGGCGGTCACAGCTTACGGCGTACACTACGCTCACATTAAGAAAGCGTGAAAAGGAATAAAGCGGTCAAATAAATGAGGAAATAATGGTGAAAACGTTTTCACCCATAAACACCTTGCGGTTACCACCTCCCTCATTATTTCACCCTTTACTCTCTTCCTTCATGAGGCCAGGGTACGTTTCAATCTCGACTTGTATAAATAGGTCTTACCTATTTCCACCAGACAACAAGTCTCGGTCAGGAGAAAAATACTACACTCTCAGAAAAGGCAACTTTGCAAGCTCTCCAAAAAAGCTTTCATCTCTTGCAAGATTCCTAAGCTTTCACTTTCTGATACAAGTCGAGATACTACTCTCCCCAGGAACTATTCTGGTCTCCAACACCTTTCTTTGCTTCCTCCACAAATCAACCCTTCTCCTCCACTTTGTGATCGAAGCAAATCCGAACGCCATTTTCTTGGTTTAGGCCGGACTTGTACAGATTGATCTCTCGAATCTATAAAGTGCTCACGTGCGTAACATTTGTTTAGGGTTTAAAACAGTTTTCTCACTCACCTACCGAATTTATCGAAATCGCAAAACGATTTTCACCCATAAACAATTGGCGACCACACGGGAGGATTGATGTATCGGCCACAATGTCGACTATCGATCTCGTTCTTGACCCAGATGTCAAGATGGTAGGGGAAGGCGACTCGATCCGACTCAACTACCGGACGACCCGGTTACCGCTTGCAAAACTACACTAGAAAACCTGGGACTCGCCAAGATGCTACCCGCCGATTGGGACTTGCGACTTAGTCCAGACTCAACGTTGCCAGACGACCCTTACCAGTTGCAAAAACTACACGAGAAAACTCGGGGACTCGTTGAATACGCTACTGAGCAATCGGGGACTAATCAAGGTCTACCAAAGAAACCGCCTTTTTACATGAAGAGGGGCATGTTCGCAAAACCTATGAAGTGAGTAAATTCGGACTATGCAAGATATACGATTTGTTTTAGGTTTTTAGTAAAACCATTATACTACCGAGTATTGTGCCTATTGCTAGCACACACTTTCATAAAAGCAATATTCCTTTCCCAAAACATAATCGTAGTCATATTATCAAAACCATTCATCCCAGAAAATAATCCAATATCCTCAAAAGTTACCACTATCTACCAAAACGGGTCCAAACTTTGAACCGGACATCCTAGATGTCTTTCAAAAAAAAAAAAGAGAAAAGAACCTAAATGAAAGTTTAACAGAAACATTCAAGGAAAATCATCCAACAGAGGTTTGTTCTTCTTGGAGAAAGTCAACTTTGCATCTTCTAAGAGCGCTCTTCATAGCCAACATCTTGGAAAGCTTTTCGAGTTCTACCTCCCTGTCGTGCAATCTCCTCAGGCGGAAAGGCTTTCGATTCTTGCATCTTTCAACTTTTGGATCTCAAAGCAAGGCCTTCGACAAACCACGAAGTGTTGAACTCCTTTTCTACGCACACGTCGTTGGTGCTCCCGAATCGGCAATAACGTCTTGAACGGTGTGACCCGGTCACCTCCACGCATGTCCTCGATGGAAGATAAAGCCTCTTCCATACGCTTAACCAGCGCAAATCGACTAGTGACCTTCTTGGTTGCGGCCATATGTTTGTACTTCTCCCAAATTACGGTGTACAACGCCCTCATACTTAGCCGCAGGTGCCATGCCAATGGTCCACACCATACCGAAATCCAAGCCGTCCATGCCTAACCAAATAAGTCCACACCAAGTCGGCGCCCATTCCAAGACGATCCAGCCACCGACGCGTTTCCGGATGTGCTTACGATGCGCTTGCCGACGCGCATGCCGCAGCTGCGACGCTCGAGGAAGCGCTTGCTAGACGCTGGGCCACTAGGCACACATGCCGCACGCGCATGCCAGCCACAGTACCACACTTTGTGCTAACAGTTTGCATCCTTCCAGCTTAACATCTTGCACCCTTCCAAGACCATCTCGCCCTTCGAACCAGCGCCATAGCTCCAGCACTCGTGATCAAACCGTGTCATCTCCGCACGATACACTTACGATCACAAGAACCAGGCCACTTCCTCCACCCCAACGGTTCTTCAAGCATGAAAGCTCCAACCGTCACCGGAGACGCTACTCCACCATCGAGGGCAAGATACTCGAAGATCTCCGAAGAAGCCGACCTCCTTTTAGCACCGTTGATTTGATGAAAAGACAAAGATACTTCACAGACGCGCGTTTATAGATGAAGAGGCTCACGTTGCTCTTGAACGCCAGAGAAGGGGATAAGCGATCCAATTTAGTCACACGTGAAGATCGGAAAGACTTCTCCAAAATCGAAAGCAAAGAAATCAACAACTCTCCAGTTCACGGAGACCCTTCTTCCATTAGGACCCGCATAATGGGAACTTCGCCACAAAGTCGTGAGTCTATGATGAAACTTGATTATGTGAGATTCTATATTTCTCCGAGGCGTAGCGTCAAGGCATATTTGCACCCTCAACCGCACTACATCGAGAAAGCGGGCATTTCCGGCCCGGGGAAGCCGTTCCCAAACCCCAACCTCTCTTAGAAAGCACGATCGACGGATGTAACTGGGGACTCCTAACCTCTGTTCTCTTGAGGGATGTCGAGTTTGACGACGTGACGCGGCCTCCGACTTCAAAATGGTAGCCGTCAAGGCTCGAGAGTTGCAAGATGTCGTTTCAACGTTCTCTCCATAAGTAACTACGCATAAACGTTCTCCAATGGCCGCTTCGTTTCAACGTTCGCTTCAACGCCACTCCTTCACGCAGGGTCGGCCGCCACACTCCCCATATCAAGGAACATAGCCACACCAGCCAATCTTCAAGTCATGGACACCTTTTAATCCATCTCGCCAAAAATCAATCATGAGGGCCAGTTTGCTCGCTTCGCATCCAGCCAATCCTTTTACTTCCACGGAAACCCATAGAATATCAATCAACCTACTTTGTTACCACGACAATGTAGTTTCTCCCGATTACATCTCCTACCAAGAATTGTTGCCCCTCATTCGTTGATACCAGCGAGCTTCACCCCGCGAAGAAAGAATTACTACAAAGATGGAAACACGTAAACCATACTTGAGAACGAAGATATACACCTGGATCCCTTCACCTTGTCAAAGCTACGAAGAACAATCCACCAAAAATCCGTACCCACAACAAAGTCCTCTACTCTTCAAGGGTGCGCCGCAAGAACATCATCACCTCTGCATGCAGAAGACGCCTTCAACACTTTACGAGGCCGCGGAGGATCCCGAGCCTGCACTATCCTGAATATGTCATCATGTAATTTCGAGCATCCCAGTGTCACATCCGTAAGAGTACGGAAGGTTACATTCCGTATTCATCCATTCCATCATATCAAACCGAAGTATGACCGGGGACTTCCATTTGCATCCCATTTAGTAAGATAGAGCCCTAAATCGGCGTCCTCCAAGTCCCAGCAGCCAACAAGGACCGGATTGAAGGAAGGGGAGCGACTAGGTCATCCTCGTCAATAATGACGACGCATGCTCCAACAGGATATCTCCGCACAAAAGGGAAATTTTCCATTTATACAACAAGCGGCGGTAAAGTGTATGACAGTCACGCCAAAGAAGAAGAAAATATACCGAGGGAAATTCAACAAAAGAACCTTTTCTCAAACGAGGGAGATGATGCGATTCTGCGTTGGGTTTGAATACGTAACCTTTAAAAGGAAAGGAAGCAATGAGGGACATAACGCCTTCCAGTTTTTGGCATGAACGATGCCCTAATCGGCCGCGCGTGAAGGAAACGCAAAATAAGGAAAATTTGCTATCTGGCAGAAACACCTACTCCCCCTTGTTCACACCGATCCCATCAAGTCACGTCGGCAAGCACGCATGACTTCCCTACCTTGCGCCGGTCCCACCCGCCTAGCACGCCGGTTCCCAACTCACGCCAACTTCCCAACGTCGCCCAAGCTGCACCGGCCCACCACCGCACCGACTTCTAATGGTCGCCCAAGTCACGCTTGCAAGCACGCACACGACTTCCACACCTTGCGCCGGTCCCACCAGCTAGCACACTCGATTTCCAACTCACGCCAACTTCCAACGTCGCCCACCGGTGACCCCACCAATTGTGCCCGCCTCCGTTGTACCAAAAACTACCGAGGCAAGGATTCCAAATCCTATTTATAAAAGGTCGATGCTTCCTCAATTCTCTTTACGGTTTCTTGTTGATAGTTTGTCACCATCTTATGCTTACCTGCTAACAAAGCCTGTTCAGAGCTGCTGTGGACTTAATGTTGATGGTGGTTTTTAAACAAGGGTAAAATCGTAAAACCGGTGACCTAGTGTTACCCGTAACATTAACTAAAGAGCATTTAACTCAAAATAATTAATAGGGGTATTTTTTTCAAAATACCGCATTAGGTTTTCGACCACGAAACCTAATTCCAAAACCCAGCCGCACACTGCGCACCATGGCAACAATGCCAACCAAGACGCGCATCGCACCATGGCAACAATGCCAAACCAAGCCGCACACCGCACCATGGAAACAATGCCAAACCAAGCGCACACTCGCTACGCCATGGCAACAATGCCAAAACCAAACCGCATCACTACGCCGCCCCATGGCAACAATTCCAAACCAAGCCGCACACTGCGCACCATGGAAACAATGCCAAAAAGCCGCACACTGCGCACCATGGCAACGACGCCAAACCAAGCCGCACACCGCGCACCATGGTAACGACGCCAAACCAAGCCGCACACTGCGCACCATGGCGCTGGCCACGCCAAAACCAAACTACATATCGCACTCATTAGCAACCATGCCAAACTAAGCCTACGCCATTGGCACATGCTAAATATAGCGCCTAGGCTTGCAAACGTGCAACTAGGTCAACATGGCGTGCGTGCCATTTGGCACATGCCAACACGCACCACAAGCCATATTTCCAAGCCGCTATGCCATTGGCACATGCCAAATATAGCGCCCTAGGCTTCCAAACTATGCAACCTAGGCCAAGTGGCTATGATGCCATTGGCACATGCCAACATGCTCATTGGGTAGTTTTTTCTACCAACGCCACGGCCCCTAATGACACGTTGCGTGCAATTGGCACATGCCAACATGCTCATTGGGTAGCTTTTCCTACCAAAAACCACGGCCCTAATGGCCACGCATGCCATTGGCACATGCCAACATGCTCACAGAAGCTTTTCCTACCAAAGCCACGGCCTAACCGTAATACGCATGCCATTGGCACATGCCAACATGCTCAGGCCGGTGCTTTTCCTACCAAAGCCACAGCTCTAATGGCCACGCATGCCATTGGCACATGCCAACATGCTCATTTGTGGTAGATTTTCCTACCAAAACCACATTACTAATGGCTACGCATGCCATTGGCACATGCCAACATGCTCACAGGTAACTTTTTCCTACCAAAACCACGGCCCCTAATGGCCACGCATGCCATTGGAACATGCCAACATGCTCGTTGGTAGCTTTTCCTACCAAAGCCACGGCCCTAATGGCCACGCATGCCATTGGCACATGCCAACATGCTCGGTAGCTTTTCCTACCAAAACCACGCCTGCATCGCCACGCATGCCATTGGCACATGCTCGCTGGTAGCTTTTCCTACCAAAACCACGCGCCCTAATGGCCCACGCATGCCATTGGCACATGCCAAACACACATATTTGGTAGCCTAACTTGCAAACCTGTGCAACCTACCACCAAGGCATTCCGCGACATGCTATTGGTACATGCCAAACACACACGCCGGTAGCCTAACTGCAAACCGTGCAACCTACCACCAAGGCATTCCGCATGCCATTGGCACATGCCACGCACGCCACTAGCAAACTGCATTGCCACTTACACTCAACGTATAACCTACCACCAAGGCATTCCGCACATGCCACTTTCGACGCCACTAGCGACTCTGGCATTGCCACTACGCCGAGGTACAACCCGCAACAAGGGCATTCGCACATGCCACACGCGCCACTAGCGGCACCACTTGCACTCAAGGTGCAACCAACACTGAGATATCAACACAAATTAGGGGATGCTTTCAGGGTTTTGGTTTGGCGGTCACATCTTGCAGCGTACACTACGCTCACATTAAGAAAGCGTGAAAAGGAATAAAGCGGTCGAATAAATGAGGAAATAATGGTGAAAACGTTTTCACCCATAAACACCTTGCGGTTACCACCTCCTCTCATTATTTCACCCCTTTACTCTCTTCCTTCATGAGGCCAAAGTACGTTTCAATCTCGACTTGTATAAATAGGTCTTACCTATTTCCACCAGACAACAAGTCTCGGTCGAGAAAAATACTACACTCTCGAGAAAAGGCAACTTTGCAAGTCTCCAAAAGCTTTCATCTCTTGCAAGATTCCTGAGATTTCACTTTCGATACAAGTCGAGATACTACTCTCCCGGAACTATTCTCGTCTCAACACCTTTCTTTGCTTCCCTCCCCAAATCAACCCTTCTCCTCCACTTTGTGACCGGAGCAAGTCTCTGAACGCCATTTCTTGGTTTAGGCCGACTTGTACAGATTGATCTCTCGAATCTATAAAGTGCTCACGTGCAGACACATTTGTTTAGGTTTAAACCAAGTTTCTCACTCACCTACCGAATTTACAGAAATCAATGAACGATTTTCACCCCGTAAACAAAAGATTATAGAATTATGCTAGCTTAAACTCGTCTTTGAGATAGACTAGAGTTATTATTTTGATTCTTAACTTTTGAAAAATTCATATTTTTGGGTTCACATCCATATTTACGTCAAAAAGTTGTACTCTTTTCCCTTCAGTTTCAGGTTTTATCCTATGTGGTTTTCCCGACAAGGTTTTAACGAGGCAACATTTCGTTGACGTTGATTTTCTTTCAAAATGTTGATATTTGTTTCTCTTTTTCCTTTGTCCATATATTTTTTTTCCCATTGGGTTTTTTCTCTGAAAGGTTTTAGTGAGGCAATTTAGTTCAACATGGTGGTCATCCAAGGGGGAGTTGTATAATTTATGTTATTTGGTGGATTCCCACCATTAACTAGGTCATTTTGTTATGCCAAATCAATATAACAAGCCCTTAGTAATTTGGATGTCATTCCGATCCACATAAGGTATGACCACAAATTCAGTTTTGTTCACTTATGGTAATTTATCTACATCTTGGCTCTATGTTGAAGAAACTACATCAACAATTTCTGCAAATCATCTATCGGGAAGCTAGCAATCACAAGTTCTCAATGTGTTAAAGAAGAATGTAGACTCCGCAAAAGTATTAATTGTAGGCATTACTTTGCTTGTGCAACACAAATGAAGACTTCATCAACTATCCGACATCTTCATGAAAGCACGGTCCTCTTCGCATTCAAGAAATTGTTTCTTCCAAAATTGGGAAGTCTCGACTCAAAGATTTGCATGCCAAGATTTGGACTCGTATTTATCAGGGGGAGCGCTATCATCAAATTAAGGTGCATTCACTGGACTTTATCGCGTTGTACTCTTTTTCCTTCGTCAAGGTTTTGTCCCACTAGGTTTTCGTTGTCAAGGTTTTAACGAGGCAACATATGCGTGTCCAACACTGTCTAAGTCTTTACATGCTTATGCAAGTTTTCCTGGTATGTTTGTAATGACTTAGCCACAGTGGTCATCAGGGGGAGTGTTATAAACCAAGTTTATTTACTAAGATGCCCTTCGTGTCTAAGTTTAGGGTTTACATATCTTGTACACCAAGTCTTCTATCTATATAAATAGAGGCTTAAACATTGTATCTTAGACACACATCTAATAGAAATTTCTCTCTCTTCTTCCCCTCTACTTTGTGTCTCCTTACCTTTTTCTCTATTTCATAAGAGTAATATATATACTTACGCAAGTTTAGAGAAATAACTATCCGGGCAAAGAGAAAGAGCACCAATGAAGTTTTAGCAGCGGCCATTATCATGGATAAATAGCTAGATTACTTAAGGTTTTGCTAATGTTAGCTTTGGTATGAAGATGGGATGAAGATTATAGCTATCCAATGCTACCTTCTATTTATAGCATGCTAGATTCATTAGGTTAAACGAAGATACTAATTGTTTATGTTTTAAAAGTTACAGTAAAGACATTTATTTTGGGTTCAAATCCCAAAGCTGTCATTAGTTTTGCTTAATTTAGAGTAACCACGGTGGGCGAGTATAACCAAATATTTGGTCAAAAAACTGAGACACAATGGAATGAACTATCGATTAAAATACGGACCAAGACCAAATCCCCGGACTATATTTGGTTCTGGACCAAGACCAAAACCAAATATAGTCGAGCGAACGTATAATGTACGCCCACACCAGCGTGCATAAACTTCACGCCCCACACCAGGCGTGCATATAGTCTCCGCCCCACACCAGGCGTGAATAAAGTCTCCGCCCCATTTATTTATTTTTTTCTTTAGTGTGGGGCGTGCTATATACCTCGGCCCCATATTTTTTTTTCTTTTTCTTTATTACATGAACAGGATCTCTGCCCCATCGGGCGAACTTATAATGCGCGCTCCACCAAATTTAGTCTTCTACCGTAGGCCACACTACCGACTAAACCTAAATTTGATCGTTTTTTAGTCTTTAATCTTTGATTATATTCGCACCACTGCAGCTTGCTCTGGCCGATCAAAAAAAAGTTACAGTAAAGACTTTTGGGCCTGGGCTATAAAAGAAGAGTTAAGTTTTCATCAGTTCTGTACTGTTCCCCAATCCAGTTTATAGTTAGGGTTGGTGATTTGTATGAGTTTAAATAAAGATATGGAGATGCAGAATTTTTTTAAGTTCGGATCATCAAGAAGAGTAGTATTCGGAGCTGAGACTCCATTACAACTCTTGCGCAGTTCAGTAAACAATCGTTGAGACCGTCATGGATGACGATAATACATATCGCAAGCTACCCAAGGGGATGAAGGGCGACGTTTGTCCAGAAGATAGGATTAGCGAATTACCTGACACAATTATTCATCACATTCTCTCATTCCTTGAGACAGAAACCATTGTCTGCACTAGCAGATTATCTAAAAGATGGAGGTACGTTTGGACTACAATGCCCAGCTTTGATTTTACACTACTACAGGGTCATCACCAAGAGGTAGGTACCAAGACAGTTCAAAACTTTATAGATCGGCTATTGTTATTTCGCCAACCTTCCTTGAAGATAATAAAATTTGCACTGACATCAGATCATGTTTTTGATGCGTTTAAAGTTCATGAATGGATTTCGAAGATAATTAGCTGTAACATTGAGGAACTCAGCCTCGACTTACGCTTCTTTAGTAATCCCATTCCCTTTCAGCGTCGTCTTTTTAATTGTGAATCACTTGTCGAACTGAGATTACGTATAGATATTAGTCATTGGATTCCTGAATCTATCTACTTGCCGAAGCTCAAGCTTCTCCAGTTATCTAATATATGTTTTTCAAATAAGTTATTAGTTGAACAACTTATTCTCAACTCCCCGCTCCTTGGAGAAGTTGATTTTAAGGGAATGCAGATGGTCGGATTGGAATGGGACTACTCTAAGTATTTCAGCTCCTGCATTAAAATGCTTGCTGTTCGATAACGCGACAACTTATATTGGTATGCGCAATGGAACCGTTAAGATTCATGCACCAAATTTGATACACTTCAGTTACACCGGTCCTATTGCTAGGGACTACACTGTGCCTAGTTTTTCTTCACTAGAGGATGCAGAGATCTGTTTCAAAATCCGAAGTTATTATCTTAAAACAAAGGGTGCACAAATAGGCTATGCTGCAAGTAGGCTTGTTTTTGGGTTATCTAATGTAAGGTCTCTCACACTCTCTGGGGAAACTCTTGAGGCTCTCTCTTTCGCATATGATGATCTTCCTAGATTCCAAAATCTAATCCATTTAAGGTTGACTTCAGAGTTTCAAACTTCTTCGGACAAAGTACTACTCAAGTTCTTCCAGAGTGCGCCTAATTTGGAGTCTCTTGTTTTTGACAAGGGGTTAAGTATGTGGCCATCCGACATGGGAAATACTTGTGCAAGGCATGGCATCCAAGTGTCCACTTCCACGGCTCAAGTCAGTGGGAATCTCATGGTCTCCCAGAGAAGTAGATTTGATAAAACTAATTTTGAAGAATGCATAAGATTTAGAAAAAAATAAAAATGACTTTTAAGGATTTCACACCCCCAACGGTATCATCCATAGGAAGGATAATTAAAGACAAAGAAGAAAGTGGAATGATCTATTGATCGGAGCGTCAGCAGTTAAAGTTGATTACTAAGAAAACACCTCTATTTATTTTTTTATTTATTTTTTTTTCCTGTTCTGTAATTATCTTTATGATTAGAATTATAAATTTATGTCCTATCACTTATATGAGAGAGTACTGCTAGCTAATGCAAAACTTTTCTTGGAACTAATCCAACAGCACGTGATCGTGAGTGTGAGAACCCAGAAAATATCGCCTGCAGATATGAGAAAATTTCATGGCATTTGATGTTTTAACTATCTTGAATCTTTTCTCTCTGGAAACGAAGGTATCAATGGTTAAAAGACTATAACATGAATATAGATGCATGATTCAGCACTATGAATTTGTTTTTCTCTGAGATGCCCACCAATTACAGCAGTATTGTTTCCAAAAATTTTAGCTTCCCCCCTGAACACCCACATTCATGCAAAAATCCCTGTAATAGTGCAGTTATCATAAGTTAACTAAAAGTAGACAAAACACAAACAAATGACTTCGGCCGAGTAGTGTCGATTGTTTCACCCATTAAAACAAAATGGAGACCCTACAAATTTCACCAAGGGATTTTCAAACATACGATTCCATTTTTATGGATAATTTTGTATGTCTTGTGTTCTCAAATAATGTCAAAAACACCTTAGACATTATTCAAGAAGTTATATGCAACTAAAGTATTGGTTCGACATAACACCAAAGATAGCAATAGGGAATAAGTATCAACTATCTCAGAAACCGTGGATGGCGAAACTTCCACACTTTGTAGTTCCGGCTTAATCTGCTTCACTTCATACCACACAAGCAATTTTGAGTTTAGAGTTAATTAAGTAAGCTCATGGGTTTGACCAAATTCATGTTCATACAAAGGTTTTTTTTGGTGGCATAGAAAAGTGAACTGTAGAGTAATAAAGTAAAGATTATTTACCTTGCGCAAGCTATAAATCTGCATTTGAGACTCTCATGATCTAGATTGCACGAGTTCTTAGATATACTGATAACAATCTAAACTCCCTTGGCCTGAAATTCAACACCAAAATAATTTCAGTAACAAAAAAATACGATTTCCCCTCGAGTAAACATAAGTTGGAAAAATTAGCGAATACTTTAATCTGTACTAATAAGGACATGTGCGATGCACATGCTTGAATTTTACTCATCCAACAATACTAAATTTGAAAGTCATGAGATTTTTTTCCTAAAACAAAAATTTCATATTCTTATTTGTATTCGTTACGTAGATAATTGAAAGTGCTTTTCAAATATATAAATTTTACAAAAGTCCGGTATATATTTTGAAAGATATTAAGTTTTTAAAATTTTTGATCTATTTTTAAAACAATGATATTTATGTAAAGAGGACGGATCGGCTCACATGTTTAATATTACGTTATCTGACTTGAGATTCTCATCCCTTGGATTTTAAAGTTTAAACGGTCCTGATATCTTCGATTTACACATTTTTGTTCCGGGTTTTTGATGGGTCGCCCGTGATTCTTTCTTTTTAATTCGTTTTATTCTCTCTTCGAGAAATCCTAATCCTCTTCCTCTCCGTCTTCTCATTCACAGACATAAAATTCTCACTTCCTTAAAAATCATATAATCTTCAGAGGTAAAAAAGAAAAATGAATCACCAATAGTTTGATATCCATCCAGAAAATTATCGCAACAAAAAGCAATTTTTTTTTAATCAGCAAAAAGCAAATTTTTTTTTAATCAGCAAAAAGCAAATTGGATAGAAGATTATGATTCTTTGGGGATAATAGTAATCTGTTATTTGATTGAGGAGGATTAGAGTTTTTTGTTAAGAATCTTGGGTATAAGTGGTTTTTGAATTTGGACAAATTTTTGGACGAAATGTGGGAAGAAGAAGTGAATAGTTGCCCCGAAATCAGTATGAATGGACGAGATAGAAGTGTTTTTAAGAGTTTAAGTGGGTATTAGAGAGTGGGTTTGATTCAGAGTTGAATGTTATTGGTGTTCTTGATTAAAATTGGCCTGAGCTGCCGAATTTCAGTTGGAGCTTCATTAATCGTCACCCAGAAACAAAGCGAGCTAGAATTGCCGTGTACATATGTTGGAGCACTGAATGTTGTAATTTAGTTATTCTCGCGAAAATGGTTCAATCTGTGACGGATGGAGTTAATTTTATATGTTTATTTTTTGGTTCCACCGGAGACGATAGACTATACACTCAAAAGCTATAACAGAAACCAAAATGTACAGTGCATAAACTTAAGTTCAATATACAGTGAAAGAGTTGGAGAACAAAGTTTAATCAAGAAAGAAAATGTTCACACGAAGTTATAATTACATAATAAACCAACATCATGGACTCAATACATTTACAAAATAACACCAAAATAGATAACAGAAGTACATAATCTAATGTGAAATCCAGGTCTGGCGACAACACCATTTACTTGTACAAAAAAAGAGCCGAGAAAATTCCCATCTTCGTATCTTATATGCAATTTGAATCAATAGCTCCATTAGACTTCTCGGCACATAACTGATCAGCTTTTTTCGCGAGCGTGCATCCACCCAAAATACATTTGCTGCCCTCCCTTCGTCATCAACTTGAAATGCATAGTAGAAACTTGGACTTTCAAGTGTTTTTTTTTCTAAAGTAGTTAACCAGGGCTTCTGCATCTCCAACATCCAAAAATATTTTCTAACATTCCTTAAATGGTTATAAACATCTCTAGTATCAAACCCAATACTCTCACTTTGCCCAAATAAAGCAGCAACTTTACCAACAGGGATTCTACTTTTGTTAAATGCCTCAGCTAAGCTTTTAGCTTCACGGGGCATATGCTTGTTTGACCTCATGAGCATTCTCTTTTTAGGAGAAACCATTACATGATTGTGTTCTTCCATAAACTCATTGATATACCATACCGAAATCTTCCATCGAAAGCAATACTGATCATAGCTTTACAATCCGTCCTCATTGTTGAAGTATTCCTCCTTTTTCAATTACCTTCCTCGTCGGGATCAAAATCTTTATTGTGGATTCCTTTGTTACTACATACAAAAACCACTTTACTGACACCTTCACCCTTTTTAGTGGCATATGATGATCTCTTCCGTGTCATAAATCCATTATTTCTACCATATGCTTTGTAAAATTCTTCTACGTCTTCAATAGAGGTAAATTCCATTCCCACTAACGGTTTGGAATCTTCAAATGATTTACCATTATAATTTGTTTTTTGGGCTTCACCATATTATCCATTTATCCATTTTCCCGCAATAAGATACACCTTTGGTCAATGTAGAAAACCCAAGTTGATACTAATTTTGTCGGTATAAAACCCCAAAATTGGACATCAATCATAAACTAAAACTCGGGTGATAGTTTTCATAAACTAAAAACAAAAATAATAATTTAAATTAATCACTAATTGATCTTAAGCTATAAATAAACATCATTAATCTAATCGATCATCAACAAAACCCTAGAAAATAAAATTTTCTTAATGAACAAACCCTTGATAGAAAATAAATCTAATCAATGTTCACAATTGATCACGTTGTTTACCTTTAATCTTCAAGACTTGAAGAAAGTTGCTGCTTTTTGTACGATTAGTCACTAGTTGCTTTACTTGCTTTTGGTATGATCATTTACCGATAGATTTTATGTATGCAAAAGAGAAGGTGGGTGGAACCATGGAAGAGAATATGTCGGAGGGAGAAGAAAATGAAAACAAATAGAGAAAGTCACGGGGCGACCCATCATACCCGGAACAAACGCGTGAATATCTAAAATATTTGAACCGTTTACATTTTATAATCTAGTGGTGGAGAACATCGAGTGAGATAACGTAATACTAAGCGTGTAAGCGGATCCGTCCTCTTATGTAAATATATAAAAAATGGGGACAACTAAGTAATTTAGAGGGTTTCCTACCAAAAAGAGCTCTTTTCTTTATATTAGTATATTAGTACTAGTTTTAACCCGTGCCGTAACCGCACGGGCCATGATGTTGGTTCATTTTTAATATATCCTATAATTTGTGTCTCGAATACTTATCAACTCCTTATGATTTAATATGTGTTTGTCATTAAAATAGTTGGGATTTTCCTCTATTTTTTACTTTGTTTTTTGCTTTAATATTTTACCGCCGGAGATTTGCTCAAAAGAAAGAAATATAATCTTAACTTCCAGACATTTTTTTAATTAGGTTCATTGCTTATAATGAAATAATGCTCTACATGAACATGGAAGTTTAAATATTTTGGAAATATGTCGTCAACAGCGCTCATCTCGGTGAAATCAACTAATCAATATCGTCCATAAAAGTCTCCACATGCTCCTACTTCGCTCCAAATTTGACTCATCTATCATGGTCATGTTGTCGATCCTCCAAATAGGCAGAGAATAGTATTTTTTACGTCGAACGATGATACAAACTATCCAATGTGACATGATTTTCTGTAATTTTTCAACACCCATTAGATGACAATGTTTAAAATGGGTACCCATTACCTTTTCGAAGGGATTGTATATATGCGAACCTCTGCCATTAAATCTTCAACAAAGTATCGTGCCCAGCACTTCGTCTTAATGAAGGCTTTGGTAACTTCAAAAGTCTTGGACATTTTGTCACTTCCGAATGTTCCTACCTTCACTTGGAATATAATGGGCGACACATTACCTCATAAAGAACCTTGAACACATATTGTACTCCATGATCCTATTTCAAATTAATAGATTGTCAATAGATCCTTTACCAAAAGTTGACATATTCTACATTGAATATTTATATAAAAAATTATGGTATTGTGGATCGTTGCTTTCTAAGATCGTAGTTTTTCAAAATTGGCCTCTTCAAGTCCCACAACTTTCTAAGTTTATATATCTTGTTTGTTTTTAACATTTTAGTTATCCATATTATGTTTGTTACTAACTTTAAACTTGATGTCATCTTATACTGTGAACTTTATGTGATTTCAGAATCGAAATAGTTATACCTCTTTCATTCGTATCAAGTAATCCGTTGTATATCCCAACAATTCTTCTACAACAATTCCTTTCTTTTGTCGTTTGACCATCGCAGAGCCATTATTGTCAAACGAATCTGTCTAATTTTTGTTGATGTTATGTATTTGCAAGGTTCATTTTTCTTAAATAAATAGATTGTGGAAAAACTAAAAAAAAAATAACATAAGTATTACATCGGGTCTAAGTTACTATATCCAAAATACCCGGACACTACTCGGTGCCTTGTTTCTTCAAATTCCTCGCTGCATTCTAGACAGTATAGGCAACACAAATCATTTGCGAAGTGAGCTATTTGCGCAAGTGTGGTCAATGTATCCCTTGCCGCAATAATAATAACAACACGTCAATTTTTCAAGGCATCCAATTGTAAATGGTATGAATCTCATAGATTTGAAGTATACCTCAATCTTAGATATCACCTTCTTCTCACATAACATAGCAATTGAGGATGACAAATCTTGACCACTCTTTACATACGCAGAGTTAGCCAAACTATATTTTGCAATTGTCTTACGTGAAAATTATTATTAATCCATATTTTAGTCGACTCCTATCGGCCGATCTAATTAGTCCTATAGAAAGTTAATCTTAAATTTTTGGCCTTATCTCTTGACCAAATTATTGAAGTATTCTCGCTTGTGTTATGCGTGTGATCTACCCATATGTGTCTACTCTACCTTCTAACCCAATGAATGAAACCTATACATATTGATTCGTAATTTGATATTGTTGATTTGTCATCAAGAGGTCGCATGATTTGAGAATGTAAAATATTAAAAATATTCTATAAACAACGGAGGCGAAATTTAGATTTATGATTTAGAGTTTTTTATGATGATTTTGATATGAACAAACATAATTTTCAAACAAATATTTTAGAATGCAAATACATTTTCCCAGTCAATAAGGTTTTATATCGGGAATTGAGTGAAAGTTGTTGTCGTTGTAGGTAGTTGTCGCGAAACAACTCGACATTGATGGTCTTTTAGGAAAAAGAATGTAATAGTACTTGAGAGAGTGATAATGTTCTCTTACGCTGGTACACCAGTTGCCTTTATATAATATACGGGTGAGCGAACAGTCATGATCATATTGTCTTATACATTTCGGTATCATCCTCGAAATATTTGGTTTTTGTCCTTATCAATCGTCTTTAGAAAACAACCAATTACATCTTTCACAATACAATAAAACTCACTAAAAAGCAAAAACTATTATTACACACTACTATTACCAACACCCGCCGCCATAAAAACCATCCACCGCCACTATTTCTTCCACTAATAGTAATGTTACTTAGCCTCACACATTCACAAACACCCGCCACCGCTTATACTAACCCTACTTCCACTACCACCATTAGAATTAATATAGTTTTTAGTAAAATTTTGTATTTATGTTAGATTATTTAAGGGACATTTATAATAGAAATTTAATTAATCATTTATCTTTGCCAAGGACAAATCCTGACCACTCTTTACATAAACAAATCGATAATAAATAATTTCATATGTTCTGATCTTGATTAAGTGTCGTTAAATTTAGTTATTACATAACATAGCAATTGATTGCACCAATTTTTTAAAATGGACATGTGTTTTATCGAGTTTATTTTAACATTAGAATGATCAACCACGTTTTATACTTTATAATATAACGTTACACATTTTGTGGCGTTATGAAATTAGCATAATATGTTTTTGTTCACCAATACCCACCACCATAAAACCATATGAATCAACTTTTTTATCCACCACCACCTAGTGGCGGAGCCAAGGGTTGACTAACATGGCTCTAACCCCTTAAATTTTTAATAACTACATAAATTTTTTAGTTTATTTTATAAATAGTACTTTGTCCATATATATTTATGGTTTAGTTCACCAAAGTTTACATGTTTCTTTTTTAAAAAAATAGGCCTCCTCAATGTCAATTTTTGACTCCACCACCGCCACCATCACTTTAGCCCATCCCATGTAGGTTGTTGGACGCAATTCTAATTTTCAATCACAAATGACATGTATGAGGTTTAGATTGAACAAAATTTCGTCAATTGATTAGTTTCATTATTTTTTTCCATGTATATATGCTTTTTTTGTATTGCAATCAATTTTATTTTAACATTAAAAAATCATGATTTATACGATATAGTACCAAAGATAACAGGGTTACCATTTGGGTGATCCAACTACGATCATGAAAATATTGTCTTGTATGATATCATCCCCAAATATATGGTACCTTCCTTTATCAAAAGTGTTAAAAACAACCAACCACATCTTCCACACTACGATGTTATCGATGTTGTAACGACAACATAAAATAAATATTGTCCATCACTACTCACCAGCATTCACCGTCATTACTTCTTCCACCACAAACCAGAGGCGAAGCCAAGATTTTGAGGAGAGATGGAGAAAAAATTATTGGAAAGTTGGATACATGTGAAAAATGGACTTCGTATCCCATTTTACGATAAAAGAACAAAAATAAATATAATTGTGCTTGGCTCCGCCCTTAACCACCACTAATCTTTCGGCCTCCACCTCTTTTACTACTCATTGTCGCAGAAAATGTCTATTGATTCTATTTATCAAAATAACTTATTAATAGAAATAAATATTATAATTAATTAAGAAAACATTTATAATTAAAAATGATTAGTCATTTATTATGAACAATTAGTGAAACACTAATTAATAAAACACTTAATAATGAATAGATTATTTATTATGTGCAATTAGTGAAACACTAATTAATAAAGCAATTATGGTATTTAAGTTGAACAAACCACCACTTTGTTGATTTATCTTTTCTATCAATTCCAACCAAGGTGGAACATTGGTTAGAGGCCACTCTTATGACACAATAGGTCATGGGTTCAACCTCCCGTTATATTTTTGAAATTCAATATCTTGACTTGAGTATTCATTTTTCATTCATAATATTGGAATTAATTCCACGTGTGCGAGTTATAGGGGGTGGTCTGGAGAACCACATCCCTTGATTTATCTTTCCCACGGACAAATCATTTTCCACCACTCAGACAGGCAAACTTAGCCAAACTGTGCTTTATACTCTTGATAAGATAAGATGGACAGGAAATCTAACTTACAGCTAACCTGGAGACACGCTGCATTAAGTTGGTGTTCCTCATTTTTCATAACAAAGATGCAGCAGCAGCAGCACTACACAGTCCACATATAAGAATGACTTAGCTATACAGACCAATGGCAGCCAATGGTGTGACATGAATTAGTGAGAGATTAAAATCGCAAGATTCATGAGTTAAATGTATCTTCTACCGTTGCTATTGTTTGTTTTATGATTGAATTAATAAGGAAATTTGAAGTAATTTGATTGAATGGAGGTGAGGGCTCTTGGCTACTCTCTACCTCTTCTACTCAATTTCATTTCATTGGATTACTTTCTCTTTCTTTCTCTCTTTCTTTTTTATACTAGGCATACATAAGACCTAATACAAAGCATGTGGAACACTCATGTGTATTCATTAAATTACTACTAATCTTAATTAGCTAAGTAACTTCACATTAACTAACAATCTCCTCCTTAATGTGATGTTCTACTACTCCTAGTAATTCTCTAAAATTTTGAAACTTGCCTTTGGGAAGTGCCTTGGTGAATATGTCCGCCAATTGGTCTTCCGTATTGCAATACTTGAGTTCTATCTCACCATCTTCAACCGCTTCTCGAATGAAATGATACTTGAGTTTGATGTGCCTTACTCTACAATGCTCAACCGAATTTTTGGACATACCAATTGCCGATTTGTTGTCACAAAAGATTACGGTGCTTTCTTCTTGCTTCTCTTGAATGTCTTCCATGATTCTTCTTAGTCATACAACATGAGATGTAGCTATTGATGCCGAAATGTACTCCTTCCGCCGTGGATTGAGCTACGGTTTCTTGCTTCTTTGATTCCCATGTGAATATACCCGAACCAAGAGAAAAAGCATAACCCTATGTACTCTTCATGTCATTAATACACCTTCCCAAGTCACTATCACAATAGCCAACTAATTTGACATCCAAATTTCTTGAATACATGATTCCAAAATTCATTGTTCCTTGTATGTACCTTAACAACCTCTTTGCTGCGCCAAGATGTAAATGACTAGGTGAACTCATGAACCTAGAAAGCATACTTGAAGCAAACATGATGTCGGGTCTTGTATGTGTAAGATACAACAAGTTTCCAATAAGACCTCTATAGTAAGTCTCATCAACCTTTCTTCCTCCGTCATCTTTGTTGAGTTTCTCATTCACTACAAGTGGTGTAGATGTGGGGTTACAACCAAGCATACCAAATTTCTTCAACACCTTTTCGGCATACTTGCTTTGAGAAATGAACACTCCATCTTCACTTTGATGAACTTCTATACCAAGGAAGTACTTGAGAAAACCCATGTCACTCATCTCATATTTCATCATCATTTCTCTCTTGAATTGCTCTATCATATGAGCATCATTACCCGTAAAGATAAGATCATCAACATACAAGGCAACAATGAGATAGACGTACCTTTTGTCTTCACATATAGTGTAGGCTCACTCTTGCTTTTGTTGAATTTTTGCCTTTTGATGTATCCATCTATCTCACTATACCAAGCTCTTGGTGCTTGCTTGAGACCATACAAATCTTTATTCAACTTGTATACTTTGTCTTCTTCTCCTTCCACCACAAAACCTTGTGGTTGTTCTACATAGAGTTCTTTATGTAGTTCTCCATTCAAAAATGCCGATTTGACATCAAGTTGATAAAGTAACCAACCTTTTTGGGAAGCCATAGAAATCACGGCTCCAATGGTGTCAAGACGAGCAACCGGTGCAAACGTTTCATTGTAGTCGATACCGGGTTGTTGTGAGTATCCCTTTGCCACCAACCTTGCTTTGTATCTTTGAACCATTCCATCCGCATTGTACTTCACCTTGTAGATCCACTTCACATCAATAACTTCTTTATCACTTGGCCTTGCCACCTTCTCCCATGTATCGTTCTCGTCAATGACAAAAACTTCTTCTTCCATGGCTTTTATCCAAACCGGTTCTTTTGATGCTTATTCAAAATTTTCCGATTCAACCACACAACAGTTGCATCTTTCATACACTTCACTCAACCTTCGCAACTTCTTTGGTGCCGACGGTGGTGATGTTGATGCACTAGTACTTGGAGACATACTTGGAGATGCTCCTTGTCTTGTATTTGGAGGTGTTTGAGGTAGTTCTTCCTCATTTTTATTCACCTTCTTCTACTTCATTTGTTGCTGAATTTTCTTGCTCTTCATCAACATTAATGGTTCTCTTCTCAATTTTACCTTCTTCCCAATTCCATGAAGCTCCTTCATCAAATAACACATCACGGCTTGTAATCATTGTGTTGTTCTTAAAACTATACAACCTATAACCTTTTGATTGGAGGCTATAGCCAAGAAATATACACTTCTCACTTGATTCATCAAGCTTTGTTCTCTTCACCTTTGGAATTTGAGAATAACACACACTACCAAAAACTTTGAGATGTCTTACCGATGGCTTTCTCCCACTCCATGCTTCAAAAGGAGTTTTATCCCATACGGCTTTTTGTTGGACACCTATTCATCAAGTAGACGGCGTGTTGACGGCTTGCCCAAAAACACTTTAGGCATACCCTTGTCATGAAGCATGGACTTCGCCATCTCCATCACGGTTTGGTTCTTTCTCTCAGAAATACCATTTTGTTGAGGAGTATAACCCACGGTTAGTTGCCTTTCCAAGCCTTCATCTTCACAAAATTTATCAAACTCTTTGTTGTTGTACTCTTTGCCTCTATCACTTTTCAAAACTTTGATGTAGTGACCACTTTGCTTTTCAACAAGGCTCTTGAACTTCTTAAAGATTCTAAAAACTTCGGACTTTTGTCTCATGAAGTACACCCAAGTCATACGACTTAAATCATCAATGAATAAGATAAAGTATCTATTTCCTCCATGAGTTGGTGTCTTCATTGGTCCACACACATCGGTATGTACCAAACCAAGAAGTTTTTTTGCTCTTCATGCTACACCTTTTTGGAATGGTTGGTGATGTTGCTTCCCAAGTGCACAACCTTCACATACTTCATCTTTGTGGTTGATATGTTGTGGAAGTCATTACGTATAGATATTAGTCATTGGATTCCTGAATCTATCTACTTTCCGAAGCTCAAGCTGCTCCAGTTATATGATATATATTTTTCAAATAAGTTATTAGTTGAACAACTTATTCTCAACTCCCCGCTCCTTGAGAAGTTGATTTTAAGGGAATACAGATGGTCGGATTGGAATGGGACTACTCTAAATATCTCATCTTTTGCATTGAAATGCTTGGTCTTCGACGACTCGGAAAATTATACTGGTATGCGCAATGGAACTGTTAAAATGCATGCACCATATTTGATGAACTTGAGTTACACTGGTAGTATTGCTACACACTATATTGTGTCTAGCTTTTCTTCACTATAGGATGCGGAGATTTGTTTCATAATCGCAAGTTACTATCTTGAAGCAAAGGGTGCCCGAATAGGACATGCTACAACTAAGCTTGTTGGAGGGCTTTTCTAATGTCACGATCACTTTGAAAATCTCTAACTCTTGAGGCTCTGTCTTTTACATACGATGATCATCCTAGATTTCAGAATCTAATCCATTTGAGGGTGACTTCCGAGTTTAAAACTGCTGCGAAAAAAGTATTATTCAAGTTCTTCCAACGTGCACCTAATTTGGAGTCTCTTGTTTTTGACCAGGCATTAACCGACATGGGAAATATCTTTTGGATGCAAAGTATGGCATTTGATTGTCCATTTCCACGGCTCAAATCAGTCCATTTCAAGGAGATATCATGGTCTCACAGAAAAGTGGATTTGATTAAACTAATTTTGAAGGATGCAGACGATTTGGAGAAGATGACTTTTAAGGATGTCACACCACCGATGTTATCATCCATAAGTAGGATAATTAAAGACAGGGAAGAAAGTGGTATGATCGATGGAGCCTCAGCAACTGATGATGATTACTAAGAAAATATCTCTCTTTGTTCTTTTATTTTTTCTTGTTATGTATTGATAAGATATTTAATTGTTGTTGTAGTAAATAGGTTGTCGTTCACTCGGACTTTGTTGAGATTAAATTTAAAGGTTTAATGAAAATAATAAAAGAGAGAGTTACTGGTTTTAGGATTCCACCACATTCATAACATAAGGCTCAATTATTTATTCTCAACAATTATCGCTCAATAAATAAAACACCATCGACTCTTATTTTTTCCAAGGTAGATTCTCAAAATATTATTTATAAATCGTAAGCATGGGACATCAAACATCTAAGAAAGCATGACCCATCTAATAAAATGATAACTAATTAATTCAAATCATAATTCTATTTTAATTAGTGCAAAAGTCATATAGAAAATAAAATAAATTCACCCATGTATGAAGTTCGGCTTCCTCCGTCGACCCACCAGAGTGTAGGGGTCTAGCTTCTCATGATAAAAACACACTCAAAAATATAATTCATATCTCAAATGGTGTTTTTATTAGAGAAAATAATTATACAACGCTTTATCTTGGGTGTTACAGAGTCCACCGTTACAATGAAATTCAAATGGTTGTTCTTTGGCGTTGCTATTACGTAGAAAACTACAAATGGAAATCGCCGCTAAGATGTGAACATGCGACAGTTCATAAACGACAGACCAAAAGTGTAGTCTGTTGTTCCTCGTCTTCTTCTTCTCTGCAGCAGAGAAGTTGCTCTGCAACTCTTGATTCTTCTCCCCAAACTCTCGATATCCTTTCCATTCATCCCAAGCACCTTATTTATACGTCTCAGGTTCAAAGATAATCCGTAATCACTGCAAATAATCCTTCATTACTCGTTATTATTCTCCTCGGTCCTGTTAAGGAAATAATTCCTTGTTCTTCTCTTCCACGCGTTACTGAATCTCTACACACTCCCACACGTTGGAAACTCTCCTCAAAAGAAGTCAAACCCATTGCAGCACGCCGAAACATCCCAAACTAACAAGATAATCCCGAGAATATTTCCATCATATATATCCTTCCCTATTTTAGTTCTGAACCACGTGAACTCCTCATTCTTCGATTCTGACTCACCTACCACTCCTGTTTTGATGAAACAGGATAATATGAATCATGTCCCGTAAAAAACTCCGATCAGAACTCGACCAAAATCTCTCACAGAGTCCTGGGTACGTGATATGCCCTGATTTCTTCAAATTTAATTACCCAGCCAAATTCCTTCGAATAAAATGCCCATATAATTCCTGTTTTGCTTATTAAAGTCCATACACTCAATTTAGGCCATTGAATCTCTTCAGAGAGTCTCTAACAATCGAACCCTGATTTTGTTCTTGGCTGCAAAATATTCTCGCCAAAATTCCTATATTGTTTCCTTGATTTCCCGATTATGTATCCAATTTTGATCGAAACGATTACCCATACCAGACCTGTTTAGGTACAAGGAACAAACCCATTCCATTTCATCCATTGAGTCTCCTTAAAACACACCTAGAATTCAAACCCTAATTTTGTTCTATTAAAACCAAATTTTCCCGCCAAATTTCAAATTCAAAAGGTTGAAGATGAACTCCTCCTAATCCTGTGCGGGTGTCCCTTTAGCACTTGCCTTATGGGTTGTAAATAGTAAGGAAGGTGTCCCTTATCCGTTGAGGTACCCCTTAATAATTGAGTTGCCCCTTATCCAAAACTGAGAATCCGAATAAAATGTGTCCTCCGGGGTACAAAAACCACTTTTCGAGCAACTTTCTCCATAAGAGCTTATTTCACAAAAACTCCTACAAACAAGTTTATTAGCGATAAAATGAGTCCCAGCTAATGTATTTATGGGTTAAAATGCGTCGCACTTTCGTGAACATCATGTATTCAACTCTTTTGATTAGGATTATATTTCTATTCATGCTCAAGAAATTTATGTGTTAGCTGCAAAACAGAGTCATGTTAGTTGGTGCAGAACTTATCTTGGAACTAATCCAACAACACATGATTTCATGGCATTTGAGAAAAACCAGGGACACAACTATTTTTTGTGCCATCGAATCTTTTAGCATGCAGTGGAGCACTCAAACCTGCTCAGTTCACTATAAGCTTCGGAATGAGTATAAGCTCTTGTTCCAATGGAGGTGAACACCCTTCAAGCTACTACTTGCTTTCAGAAATACTATGTATGAACTATGAAATATGAAATTGTTTTTCTCTGCGATGCCCACCGGCCAGCACTATTGTAAGAGAATGTTGTTCCAAAATTTTCAGCTCCCCCCCTGAACACCCACAACATTCATGCGAAAATCCCTGTAATAGTGCAGTTATTATTATAAGCTAATAACTCTGAGTTCATACAAGGTTTATTCTAGGTGATGTTGCGAGTGTAACAATAAAACACTAAAAGAAGATGTGAAGATGTTAAAAATAAATTTCTGAGAGGTAAATAAACACTCAATTGATAGCAAACAGAGGACAGAGTCACGTGTTTAACACGCTGTCCTTATCACAATAGTTGACCGGTACGCCTCATGAATGAGTGATGCCTATACCCTGTGGTCAAGTCATATCCAGGATAAAACTGCCCGATGCAAGCACTATTAGCACTACAGTACTTGCCCACTCTTACGAACTCAACAGCAATGGCACAAAGAATGTAAAAACCACACAGAGGGAGAGAGACGAAAAGAAGAGGATAGTAGCTCTTCTGGACACAAATTGAAATGAAGAAGTCGAGTGGTTTATATAGGGGAGAAGAGAGAGGTCGAATTGATGTGCATTAAGAGTGAATTAAAGAGAGAATAAATCAGAATTAATGACAAAATAAATTCGAATTAATTTTCAAGATTTTCCATAACAGCAATAAAACGGCCATGTACATAATGTCGACATTGAGAAAAACGGAAAGAAATAATTCTCTCCAGGTCAAACGCCGCCCACAATTAATGACAAAATTTAATTTAATTTAAATTCTTTTAGAAATAATTCAAAGGAAATTTTGCCAAAAAAGGAATGTCTTGGTTGACTTGTCCACGATGGTGGCACGAGCCCGAGCATTAAGCCCAAGCCTTAGTGGAAATAAAAATATTTCGCCCCACCCGTTCCACCCACATTGTTTTACTAACTATACATAATGGAATAGCTATATAGTGGATATCCTCTTTAGTTATACCCAATGTGGGACTAAAGGACCTATTTCATTCACTCATAGAAAATGAGTAAGAGCTCTTAGAGACCCAAAGGTCCTAAGTTCCATTCCCACCAAGACCATAAAATCAAAACATTTAAAAACTCATTTTCTCCAACAATCCCCCACATGAATGAAATACCGATACAAAAATCAGAAAACGGAAAGCGAGAAATACCACTTAAGCAAGAGGTGTCCATGAGGTCTTGAACCTTTGCTTAGTGAGAAATTGCCTGGACTACTTGATGGACAGTGAACGCGATGTCTTGAACTTCCATCGTTTGGTGTAATCCGCGATAATAACCACGCGTGATATCTCTCTAGGTGCTGTCAAGTTCGTGACGTTGTGTCCTTTTTGGCCCTGGACAAATCCCGTTTCTCAGAATGCTCTAGAGAATCAGCTCTTTCTCATAGGAAGCGACCCACTTCCACATTCAGATGGGTGAGTTCCATCAAGAGTGTTTACTGCTACACCCCACTTCAATCTTAAATTGAAACTATAGAACTCATTAAGACTTAGTTAAAAATCATCCTTCACATGCAGTCACACTATCACGTCTACACCATAGGGAAGGGGAAGAGAATGAAATTATCCGATAGTGTTTACCTTGACCCACCACAAATTAGTTGTCTCATTCAAAACCTTGATCTTGGGATCTCAAGTCAGCAAGGTTGAGTATCCTTCATGGCAAGTTTATTTAATGAGCCTAAGCCCAATCCCCCTCGATGCATTATTAACTATCTCCTTGGACAAAACTTTCGTCAAAGGGTCCGCGATATTCTCCTTAGACTTTACCCAATCAATTGAAATATCGCCTTTTGAGATTAGTTTTTTCGGGTATTATGTCTTCTTTTAATATGTATAGACTTCCCATTATAGTAGTTTGTTTTTAGCCTTAGCTATAGCGAATTGATTATCACAATGTATAGATATAGTAGCACAGGCCTATGCCAGAGAGAATATCTTCTAAAAAGCATCTTAGCCAAGCGGCTTCTTCTCCGCTTTATCTAACGCAATAAACTCGGATTTTATAATATCGAGCTATGCAGTCTGTTTGGAACTCTTCCAAGAAACAACCCCACTCTGCTAGAGTGAAAACATATCCACTCGTAGACTTAGTCTCCTCTGAGTCGATATCCAGTTTGCATCACAAAATCCCTCAAGGACGGCGGGTACCCTTCATAATTTAAACAAAAGGTCGAAGTGTATTTCAAATACCTCAAGACTCTAAAAGTGCATCCCAGTGTTCCTTCCCCGGATTACAAGTGTACTTACTTAACCTACTCACAAAGATAAGCAATTTACGGCCTAGTACGGTTCATCAAATACATCAGACTTCCTATAACTCGTGAGTATTCAAGTTGTGAAACTCCATTACCCTTATTCTTTTGAGTTTACAACAAGGATCATACGGAGTAAAAGCGAGTTTACAATCAAAATGATTGAATTTTCTAAGTACAGATTCAACATAATGAGATTGACTAAGACTATAACCATTAGAATTTCTTCTAATTTTTATCCCTAAGATTACATCTGCGGGGCCTAAATCTTTCATGTCAAAGTTCTCATTTAGCATGCTCTTAGTGGAATCAATTATATCCATGTTTGTACCAAGTATAAGCATATCATCAACATACAAGCATACAATCACACATTAGCATCATTCACAAGTTTAGTATAGACACACTTGTCGATTCATTGATTTTAAAACCACTAGAAAACATTGCATGATCAAATTTTTCATGCCATTGTTTAGGTGTTTGTTTCAAACCATACAAAGATTTTTTCAATTTACAAACTTTGTTTTCACAACCTTTCACTACAAAGACCTCAGGTTGTTCCATGTAAATTTCTTCATCTAATTCACCATTTAGAAAAGTTGTCTTTACATCCATTTGATGTATCTCTAGGTTATGAACCGCAGCTATAGCAATTAACATCCTAATGGAAGTAATTCTCGTAACGGGTGAGTAAGTATCAAAAAAATCTACACCTTCCTGTTGTTTATAGCCTTTAGCTACTAACCTAGCCTTGTATTTTTGAACAGTTCCATCTATGTTACGTTTCCTCCTGAAGATCCATCTACATCATATGGCTTTACACCCTGGATGTAAATCTACCAGCTCTCACGTATCATTTTCTTTGATGGATTCCATCTCACTAACAGATAACTCTTTCCACCATGGAGCTTCAGAAGAAGTCATGGCTTCTCTATAAGTCTGAGGATCAGACTCTGCTAGTGTTACGAAGTCAGGTCCAAAGGAGGTTTTGGTTCTAGCCCTTTTACTTCTCCTAGGCTCAATTTCTACTTTGTCTTCCTCAAAAGGTAAAGTCTGACTGGTTGAAGGGACATCTAGGGGATCGAGACCTCTCTTGCGAGAGTCAGATTTCAAATTAAAACGATTTCAAAGAACACATCATCCCTAGATTCCATAATAGTATTCACACCAATTTCAGAAATTTCAGAACTCACAACCATAAATCTATATGCAGGAGGGCTCAGGATACCCTATGAAGACACAGTCAACAGTTTTGGGTCCTATCTTGGTTGCTTTAGGTTTAGGGATCTGAACCTTAGCCAAACACCCCCACACTTTGAAGTATGCATAAGAAGGTTGTCTACCTTTCCACAATTCATATGGAGTTTTATCTGATCCTTTAAAGGGTAATCTATTCAGGATATAGCAGGCTGAGAGGACAACTCCCCCCCACAAGTTCGAAGGTAATCCTGAACTAATTAACATGGCATTCATCATCTCCTTAAGGGTACGGTTCTTGCGTTCAGCTACACCATTGGACTGAGGTGAATAAGGAGGGGTAACCTCGTGTATTATGCCATGTTCTACACATAAATCTTATCGGAACTCTGTACTCACCACCACAGTGGGACCTAACTGTTTTAATGGTAGTATTTAATTGGTTTTCAACTTCTAGTTTATACATCTTAAAGGCTTCTAAGGCATCATCCTTACCTATAAGCAAATATATATGACAGTACCTAGTACAGTCGTCTATAAAATTAACAAACCATTTCTTACCACCTCTAGTTTGAACCGATTTCATGTCAACTAGGTCTGAGTGAATTAATTCTAAGGGTTTAGAATTTCTATGAACTTTTTTGCTAAAAGGTTTTCTAGCATACTTTGATTCTACGCATACTTCACATTTGTGTTCCTTTTCCAAACTAAATTTGGGTATGCAACCTACATTAGTCAGTTTATGCATTGACTTATAATTTACATGTCCAAGTCTACCATGCCAAACATCCAAAGACTCACAAACATAAGCGAAAGAATCATTCTCATTGATTACAAAGAGAGTTTACATTAAGCTTATACGGACCCTCGGTCTTATAACCCTGCCCCACATAATCCTTACCCTTAGTTACAACACATTTCCCCGATTCTATTACAATTTTAAAACCCTTATCATCTAAAACACCACAAGAAACAAGATTTTGCGGATGTCCTAACATGAAGAACTTCATTCAAAGTGAGAGTCTTGCCGAAGTGAGATTGAGCCCAACTTTGCCCTTTCCTACAACCGAAGCTGCAGATGAGTTACCCATATAGAGTTTCTCCTTCCCTACTTTATTATAGGAGGTGAACATATCTTTGTTTCCACGCACATGTTTGGTAGCCCCTGAGTCTTCCCACCAGTCTCTCACATTTGTTACCAAATTTACTTCAGACACCGTGCCTGAAAATTCATCTTTGTTGTTTTCAACCAAATTAGCATTATTTTTCTTATTAAGGTCCTTGTGGTTTCTATAGTGAACCGCCATATGGCCAGGATTTCCACACGCATAGCAATCACCCTTAATTTTATTAATGCTAGATTTTGGTTTTTGAAACATACCTTTCTTGCCATGGGGTTTCTTGGAGTTGTTTTGGTTCTTATCACCTTTTTCAGCATTGGAACCTTTGTGTTCAGTCACATGAGCTTTGTTAGACATGTCCCTTGCAGAAGATACATTTTTGTCCTTGGAGCACAACAATTCTTCAACTTGAATCTTCTTACCCAAATCAACCATAGTGACTTCACCAGTTTCATGTCTCAGTTTCTTCTTGTACTCAAACCAGGAAGAAGGCAATTTCTCAATGACAGCAAACACTTGAAAAGTTTCATCAATCACCATACCTTCCGCAAGAATTTCATTGATAATTTGCTGGAATTCAAGGAATTGTTCAACCACAGATTTGTCATTCGACATTTTAAATTCCATGAACCTAGCTACCAAGAATTTCTTACTTCCAGCAGTTTCAGCTTGGTATTTTGCCTCCAAAGCAGCCCATAAATCAAAAGCAGAAAAGTTCTCCTTAGCATTGTAAAAGTCATACAAAGCATCTTCTAAACAATTCAGAATATGATTTTTAGCCATGTAGTTACTCCTCTTCCATTCTTCTAAAACAGACTCACTACCAGCATCATTCAAGGATTCATCAAAAGGTTTCAGAACATAAGAACCCAATTCATGGTAACTCAGAAAAAATAGCATTTTCGACTGCCACCTCTTAAAGTCTTTCCCAGAAAATTTAGCAGGCCTTTCAACATCATTCTTACCTATTGTTACAGAAAGAGAAGAACTATTTTGTTAAGATTGTTGCGACTGTAACAATAAAACACTAAAAGAAGATGTTAAGATGTTAGAAATAAATTTCTGAAAGGTAAAAATGAATATTCAGCATCACCGAAATTAAGAAAACCAAATAGAAAAATGGTTGTCGTATAGAATCGTTGATAATTACTTAAGAGATTTATTTTTCTTCCCACCAGTCTTGTATCTAAGGTATGTAGCAGAGAAGAAGATCGCATCTTTTTTTTCGTTCAACACAAAGATATTAAAACAAGGATATACGATAAGTGAAATAAAATCTAAGGACCGATTTCTAATATCATAAGTTTGCCATCTATATTCATTGAGGAAAGATAAAATGAATTTAATCCAACCGTACATGACAACATCCAATGTTCAATAAGCTGCTAGCTTATGATGGCTTCCCGCACTGTCGTGCGGGATAGCACTGCCCAAAGTTGATTTACTGACGAACATAAATCGGAAAAATTAGCAAATATTTGTAATATATATTGACAGGATATCCAAGTTACAGCTAACCTGGAGACGCTGTATTAAGTTGGTGATCCTCATTTTTCATAACAAATATGCAGCACTCCCCAATCCATGGCAGCTCGAGTTGGATTTTATTCAAAAAATCCCCTTCTCCATCTTGGTCAATGGCAGCTCGAGTGGGAAATTTACTAGCGGGAAAGGTCTCCGTCAAGGAGATCCGTTGTCACCTTTCATTTTCTCCTCGTTTCTGAGGTCCTCAATGTTATGTTTTCTAAGGCTTCGGCCGCATGGAAAGTGGGTGGTTTCAGGGTGAAAGAGGGTGGCACGATCATTAGTCATCTACAATTTGCGGATGACACTCTTGTCTTTCTTGATGCCAACCTGGAGCAAGTCCGAGACTTGAAATTCTTGCTTCTTTTTTTCGAATTTGCTTTTGGGTTGAATACAAACTTTAGCAAATGCAATCTGTTTGGTGTTGGCGAAGTGGAGGATATAGCCACCTATGCTTCTGTTTTGGGTTGCTCTTGCGATTCTTTCCCAGCTATCTATCTCGGCCTTCCTCTTGGTGAGTAGACTCTTTCTAAAACTAAATGGGATAGAATCGTTGAAATTTGCAAATCGAGATTAGCTTCCTGGAAACGAAGCTCGCTCTCTAATGAAAGTAAACTTACTTTGATAAAAAAAAAAGTGTGCTTCTCGACTTACCTATCTATTATATGTCCCTCTTTTTTGGCTCATAAGTCTCACGTTAACCAAATTGAGAAGACCATTAGGGACTTTTTGTGGCATAATAATGTTGATAGAAAGAATGTCCACTGGGTAAAGGGGACAAACTGTGTGAACCCATGAAATACGGAGGTCTAGGTATTAGAAAGCTCAGCGTGGTCAATCGTTCTTTATTGAAAAAGTGGTGGTGGCATTTGGGAAGGGAGAAGGATTCTCTTTGGTATAAAATCATTGTATAGAAATACCCTCTTGTTGATGGGGGTTGGCGTACTAAGCCTCTTACTTCTACTCATGGAGTGAGTTTGTGGAGGAATATTCATAAGGTGGCTGATGAGTTCTTTAAATCCACTATTTTCAAGATTGGTAAGGGTGATAGAGTCCTTCTTTGGGAGGACCGGTGGTGTGTGAAAGGTCCGCTCGCAACTACTTTTCCAAGATTGTGTGCTTTAGCTAATAGCAAGAACAAGACGTTGCAACAAGCTTTTGATCCGGACGCATCAGGGTGTAATTGGTCTCTTAATTTAAATCGTAGAGGATTGTACGATGTGGAAATTGTGGAATTAACTAGCATCATCTCTATTTTAGATGTTGTCACTTTCCGTGCTTTGATGAAGAAGACGAATTTGTGTGGGTGGGAGATAAATCAGGTATTTTTTATGTTAAGTCTGCTTATGATAATGACGGGGTGATCATTAATGGCTCTTCATTTCCTAGTAAGAAGATCTGGTCTCGTGCTTGGCCTCATAGGAATGGGTTTTTTCTTTGGCTGCTGGTGTTAAACAAATTACCCACTGTTGATAATCTGCTAAGGAGGAATATTGCGCTAATTGTACATGTTGATTTATCTCATCCCTCTTTCTGTTCTCTTTGTAATACGACGATGGAATCCAATATGCACCTATATTGGAATTGTCAATTCTCGGCTCGTGTTTGGAGTTACTTCTTTACTCATGATGATTTGGTTAAGCCTTCTCCCGGGTCGATGATGGACCTTTTCCATCACTGGAAGCGTTTTTATTTAAATCCAGGTGTGGTAGGGATCTTTGGAAACGCCTTCCCGCTAGTATATGTTGGAACCTGTGGATTGAAAGAAATGGGAGAATCATGGTAAAAAACGTAATGTGGAGGCGATTATAGTCGAGTCGAAAATCACATCTCTTCTTTGGGCTAGATGTCTCCCTTCCATGTCTGGTATTAATCTTCACGGGCTATCAGAATCGGGAAGACGATGTTTTTTTATCCTCCTTAGCGTTTTTCTCTTTGGGTATTCTTTTTCTTGTTGTGTTTTTCCCCTTGATTGGTGGCTTAGCTGCGTTGCAGCCGTGTACTCTTTGCCTTCCTCTTAATATATCTCTTTATTTTACCGAGCAAAACAAAAAAAAACTCCCCAGTACAGATATAAGAATGACTTAGCTATACAGACCAATGGCAGCAAATGGTGTGACAGGAATTAGTGAGAGATTAAAACCACAAGATTCATGAGTTAAATACATCTTAAAATGTTCCTATTAATACAAAAAGGAATGCATATATGTATATGAAATTCTAGTTATCAAAGATCATGGTTCTCATATGAAAGATATATCATCCGATAAAATTGGAACGATACGAAAGATATATCATATATATACCCCATGGTTCCTATGGTTACCAATTCCACACATTCAATCAAAGAGTCAACTACTAATAAAATGTTTTCTGGAGATTGATTATCACTAAACCCTGACATTTAAAGGGTTTGTTCACAAGAGAATACCTTTAAAACAATGAAGATCAAAGTATCAGCTTCAAGAAGTTCAATTCCTTGACAACCTAAAACTGGTGATGTTTTTTGTGAGATTGCATGCACTGCATGCATGCTATCAACTTTCTAATCTCAAGCTATATATTTCTATGTACTTCTTTTGGTCTATTACCACATGAGCAGCATTCTTGAACTCCGGTAAAGGGTTCCATGTGCCAGATATCGCAAATGGTTAGGACATCCATACGCGAAAAGGATTCGACTAGTACACTCAAAATATCGCAATGCACACGAGTAAAATTCTGCATTCCTTCGGTAAAGAGAATCCGCTAAAGTAGAATAAATTATAATGAGAACAATGAGAAAAGAACCATGGCCACGATCTCTTGAGTGCAAATTCCAGAAAATATTTGCAGGAACCACATTTTCCCCTTGATTTAAAACCCGAGTTAAAAGCTAGTTGGCCAGTTTTTTCTTCGTGCACAAAGACATCCTTTAATTTCGAGATAAGT